>VDFB02359527.1:0-37384 GCA_007258455.2 Sequoia sempervirens
TTGTGATTTGTTTTGTCGTGAAGGCCTTTGCATCTCGTTCGTCGCCAAAATGGTCTATATATTTCATCTAAAATTTATGAATCAGAGTGTTATAGGGTTTTTTATTTGATTTGGTTTGTGAATATTACTCTTTGTGATTGTATTTTGTATATTTGTCTTCAATGTCGGTGGGACAAACCATAACTCGGTGCTTTCAATCACTTTGCAACTCCATTATTGGTGAATCTATTGTTTGCTTGTGAGAATCACAAGTTGGAATGCATGTCTGTTGTTTGCAAGTGAGAATCACAGTTCACTGCCTTGTCTATGCTACGACATTTGGGCCCCAAACTAGACATCATCCTTTTTCACAATCACACAAGCTACCCTATTGCAAGGAGAACACATAGAATCACTAATAATGGGAGCCCATACTAGCCTAGCTAGAATAGTTGCACCACCTTTCCCCAAATATGATTAGTGAAAAAAGTTAAACTCTCTCCAAACAAATTTAAGAGTACATTCTAGCTCAAATCTCATAGCTTTAGTTTCTTGAAAGAGAAAGCAATCCATTTTAAGCCTATTATTGTAAGAGGATCTTAAAATGCATTATTTCCAGAAGATTCCAAACTCTAACATTCCAATTGGTGCATCCTATTTTCATTTATAGTACAACCTATCAAAATATTTGGGTTATTTTTCCTCTCCATTTTTTCCACTCTTGTGATTATTAACACATGAGTCGGTTTGCTTTCTCTTTTTTCATCCATCCACATCAACACTTGGCCTAGGGACAAAATCCCCCTAGACGGTAGCTTCATCTTGGAATAGATAATTAATAAAATTGAATCTTTACTCTTAGATTTACTCATGAAAAGTGTATGGGAAAGGTCTTTGGAAATCATAGACTCAATGTTTTGTAGAGCTTGGGGAGCAATGGGAGGTGTAGCCAAACTAACAAACAACTTAAACTCTTTCAATCTTTCTAAGGCAAGCTCTTGGGCATTTTTTTATTACCTAGAATTATCCTTGAAGAAAAACAAGAAGAGCAAGCTCATTGTTGACAAAAGGCATATATTCAAGGATACCAACATATGCCTCACTAGAATGAGAGTCCTCCAATTTGTCAAGAATCTCATCTAAAGTATCAAATTCATTCTCGTAAATTTTTCTATTGTCTATTTTATTATTTCCTACACAATCAAGGATGAAATTCTATTAGCTACAAGTCTATTAATATTCTTAAGAATTTTTGGGCCATGCCTTCTTTGATGACCATCCATTTTACATAGAAAACAAGCATTCAAACCTCTCAAAACTTCAATATCATGTTTAGTTTGATTATCACTCAATTGAAAGCACAAAATATGTAGAATACACTCATCAGATTTGAGAGATATAAAAACCCTAGAGTTAAGATGGGGAAGAGTAGACCTTGTTTCTTCCACTTGCAACACATTACCCAAAGATTTGAGGACTTGAGGGATAAAAGTTCACATCTAAGTAGAGATATTTTAAAATTCTAACCACCTTAACATATAATTGGCTAAAGCATTACATAGGGTAGAATCAAGGGTTCAAAGATGGACCTAAAAACAAAATTTCCCATATTCTAAAACTCTTTCTTTTAAAACTCTTGATTGCATACCATGATTTTTGAAGAAGAAAGTGAATAAATCTTTATGTATCATTCTATAGAAAGAAACATAGACAAGGCAGTGAACATCAATTGCCATTTGAACCCTAATGAGGATTTAAACAAATGCTCTAAAAGGTTTTTTTTCTACTTGATCCTATTGTAGAAGACTACTCTTTAATCTTCAGATCTGCCACCTAATGCATTTGTCACTATTCTTGCTTTTCAACCTTGGATCTTAAAGGAAATTTGAACCACCTTCATAGCTTCTTGTACATGCCTTTTCATTCATAGTCTTCATCCTTGTCAAAACTTCCAAATTTGTTCATTTATCAAGGTTTACACTTCCAAAGATATGATATAAGGGATGAGGATGGGATCGTGTCTCAAATGATTTTGGCAGAATAGGTACCTCTCAGTCTTTAGCTTTCAATGAAAAAGATATCAACATAGACTCGTGTTCCCATATTCAATAATAAAGCGAGCTCTAGAATGATATAAAATCCTCTATTAAAAAAAGGATGACAACAGCTAATCAATATCAATTTCCAGAGGAACTGGTGAGCAGGGGAAGCTTCTTTAGATGATCAACTAGATGATCAAACCACCAACTTAGCACAACTCTCTCAAATAATCTTTAAGTGGACCTTTCCAATCCACTATTCCTTCAAGGAAAAGACCCCCCCAACTAGGGTTGTTGTACTCAAACAATCAAGAGGGATTGTATCCACTTGGATCATGTCAAATAGGACTAAACTAAACTATGAAACTCAAGTTTTCACTTAGGAAACACCATTTTCTCATCGCTCTAACCAATAGGCCTCTTTACCACCAACTTAGCATAGCTCTCTCAAATACTCTTTAAGTGGACCTTTCCAATCCATTATTCCTTCAAGGAAAAGACCCCCCCAACTAGGGTTCTTGTACTCAAACAATCAAGAGGGATTGTATCCACTTGGATCATATCAAATAGTACTAAACCAAACCATGAAACTCAAGGTTGCACTTAGGAAACTACATTTTCTAACCACTAGGCCTCTTTACCACTAAAAGGCTTGTAGCCCTGCCCAGTAGGATAGTCAAAATAAAATCCACATATAAGCTTCTATCAGGCCCAAACCACTGAACTTAGACAAGTAATATATGCCCCTACAAAGTCTCAAAACCTTCTTTCTTGACAATGGACAGTAAAAGAGAAATGGACCAAAACAACGCTGCTCCAAGAGGCCTAATTGGCAAGCTACAATAGGATAATTGACTATCTAGGTTCTCCCCCTCACCCCAAAGCCTTGAAATAGGTTCTTATAGGCTAGTTACACCCATTTCTATCACTCCTAAGTGCCTTCATAGTTAAAATCACCCTAAACAAGCAAAACTCAACTTTTTGCTTCATAATCTAGGCCTATCACATGAGGATGCCAAGCCTAGAACATTGCAAAACTTCCTCCACACAGGATGCCATTCTCTAGAACCCTCCAAATATGAAAATATCTTCCATCCCACCAAGAATTATCATTATTACAACATGGAGATGGAAGAAAGAGCCATTCTTCAATCAAAACCCTAGTTTTAAGGGTTTTCAGACCAGTTTCTGCTAAACCGGTGATATCTTCTTTTATACTCAATGAAAACTTGTAAAATCACCTCCAAAAGAAAGCTAGGTCTTCCCTCTATCCAACCATAATAGTAATTTACCCGTACAATACGTACAAAGGTTGTACCACGTAGTAGAACAAGAAATTTACACATATTTTCTAGAAAACAACAAGTTTTTGCATTAGAACTTCAAAATGATTCATCAACCCACATGCCTCAACCAAGAGAGGCCTATTTCTATCTTCAACCAACCTTCCCAATGTCCCACAACTGAAATTTTAATTGGTTGTATGTTGGGAACTAACAAAACATCATTTAGACACCTAATTGCCTAGTTAAGGCAAGTTAATACAACTTCCACAAGCCTGAATACAAAGAGCCTTCAAGAGGTGTCAAAAGGCATCAAAACCATTTCAAAACACCAAGGAAACTACCCTCAAGCACCTGGTTGCATCATGGAATTTTGATTCTTTAATTTTCCAAGGTGCACTAAGCTTACAAAGTGAGGATGGAGACCTTGTGATTACATTGAAACTTATCACCAAGACTCAAAACCTACTACAAGCCTTTGAAGAATCAAAATGTTGTTGTTTCAAATGACTATGAGCACTAACTTTCACTATTTGAAGATGTTGAAACCTTGTCATAGAGAACTAGAACATTGATGCAACCACTCATCCTACCTTAAAACATACCAAAAGTCTCCAAGCAATTAGACATAGGAAGATTTAAGATGACTTAAACAATTTTTATTGCCAAAGCATAAACTTATGATGACTTAACCAGTCCTAGTACACACTCCCTCCCCATTAACCACTTATAAATATGGAGTTTATCAGTGGAAAGCTGAACCACCTCACACGTGCACCTGAATTATGTCTATTAGTGTTCTAATTCATCTTTTTCAAGACAACTTAAACCAAAATATTATGTATGGTGAAACCATTCTTCTGCACAATACATTTGAGGCCTTGGTTGTGTAACTGGTGGACCATATTCACATTTAACACTTGTTACAAAGTTTAAAGTCATTAATTTCAAGGGATAGTCTCCTTCATACATTGATTTGATTTGTGATGGACACATTTGGACGGGTAGTAAATAATAACTTCGCAATCTATCAAGACTTGATTACCTTATAAATCACCAAATTCCCATCGATGAAATGATAGATTAATCATAATGTCACCTCGTGATCACATCACCATGAAAGAAATTCATCCATCATCCTTATGAGTGCGTACCACCAACAGGTATTTGTTAGATCTATCTTCCTCAAGTGAGGGAAATTCAGAAAGAGAACAGGAAAGTGAGACATGTAGTAGGTCTAAAAGAGGGAGATCAACTAGAGGTTAAAAGATTAGAAGAAAATTGGCAAACGCGATGGAATTTTTTCTTGTTGAAGGGGGTCATGTTCTTATGATGATGAGAGCATAGGGCTTACATCGAGGTTCCCTTGAGGTACAAACATCTACGGAAACAATGGTACCCGTGGAACTTCCTCCAATAAACACCGATTTTTGTATGTCAATGAGGATATATCACATACTTTCATCGTCATTACATGGTTTGGGCCTATTTTGCATGGGTGACATAAAGGTCTATTATGAAAAAGTTACTAAATTGATGGAGTATGTTAGACCCTGTTACAGTTACAAATATTGGATGCAGTTGGTTCGATATACACGAAGTATGCGTAGGTATGCATTGTCAGCAAATTATATACAACTAAAAGATAATGATCAAAATAAAGGAGTGGTTGTGTACATTGATGGAAGGCCAAAAGCAACAAGGAATATTGCAGGGTTTATAAATAGTATATGACCTGGGTCAACAAATAAGCAACCCAATTGTATATTCGAGGTGCACGAGGGAAAGTGTGTATTCGTATGTGCGATAAAATCAATAACTGCAGGGGAAGAGTTTCTCATCGATTACAATTTGAATCGCTTAGATACAAACACAGTTACTATGGGGGTGGTACATACTAAATACCATTTTACCCAACCTCCAATTAATGACTCCAATATACCATTTTATTATTATGTTTTTTTTTGTAAGTCTATTGGTTTCATTTTAGTAATGTTTTTTTATATTTAATTTTTGTCACAGCAGGACATTGATCGTACGGGGAAGGCTTCGGCTTAGACCATAGATCGCGATGCATCTTCAAGCACTTCTACCTGAGAAGTTTACCTCATTGTAATTGTACAAATTAGATATGAGCAAAATGTTTTATTATTATGTTTTTTTCATAAGTTTATTGGGTTAATTTTGATAATGTTTTAAATATTCTTGTTGCAGACAGCTAATCAAGGAAAGGCACCAGCAGTAGAGGAGAGCATCCATAGGGTTGAGGTGCAGTCACTGTTATTGGATGATGACATCGCATATTCAACAAACCCTATCGATATGATAAGGAAGACAAAAAAAATGCAATGAAGAAATCCTTCAATTGTTATTCATAGTGCCTCAAACAGATGAGATAAGAGAGAGGGTTAAAATATTGACTGAGAGAGTACAAAACTTGCAAGTAAGTTGTCATGAGGTCTTTAATTATAACATAAGTTCATTCATGGTTTTATAATTTGTAATCTTTTATGTCATGAACTAAATATGTGTTGTTTTTACAAGATTTTTTGCATCCTCATGATGCTGCTGCCCATGATCAAGGTACTGCAGGTGCTGCCCGTGGAGTAGTGGTTGGTACAAGTGTCCATCCTAATCTTCCTGCACATACATCACATGATCATCTAACCCTATCATCTGTGCCTATATTGTCGACTGAAATATCGGAAACACATAGCATGCACACATTGGGTAGTACTCGTGATGCAAAGGCCACTAGTGTTGGTGATGTTTTAGCAGCATTTCTTGGATCTTCCCGTATTACTAGTACAGGAACATTTCCAGTCACATTTTTTGTGACCGAGGACTTCGTTCCCATAAAGATAGCGAAGGTCCCAGGTACTTTAAAATGTTTTAATTTTTAATTTTTTTATTTTTAGACTACAGGAATCGGGTAGCACGACCCCCTATAAAATTGTAGTGCACTTAGTGAAGCTTTTAGCGTGGCCGACGGTGGCTGGTCTCTTGGCATATACGTTACCATGGGGGTGGGGAGACTAGACCTACGTGACCAGCCTCACACCTTGAAAAAATGTTTTAATTATTATTATATATAATCCAATTGAAATTTACTTATTGATCACTCTTTTATGACTAATGATTCCATGATCATTTTGTAGGAAATGATGTTTTTTATAAACATCTAGGTGATATAACATTGGAGCTCTTCGGGCCCACCATACGTACATGGTGGAATGCCCAAAATCAAGATTTAAAGGATGAGCTCATTAACCGTTTAGTTGTTTTGTTCGGTGATAAAACATTCAACCGAACAAAGGTCCTTAAGAAAGCTGGTACATATCTAAAGTATGTGAGGGAACAATATAGGTCACATTTAGAGAAGAACAAAATGCGAATTGTCCCCTCCTTATTCAGAGGAGTGGAAAGGACACAGTGTGGGATGGAAAAGGAGAAAATTTGAAAAAAGAAAAAAGAAAAACCAGGGACAAAGGGGTATGTGATACTATCAACAATGTAATTATATCACGATTCTCTTTCTTTATAATCACTGAATATTTCAAAATTTTCATGCATTTGCGCGACATGAAGAGGCAACAAAAGAAAGACTAGAAAAACATGGGCAACACAAACTTAGCTCTAGTGGTTATATGAAATTAGCCACACAAATTGCAAGTATCAATAAATGAAATATTGCATCCAAATAATAAATTGCAAACAATTTTTGGTTTTATCACACCATAGAAGAAAAATTCATGATCTTATGCAAAAATGGGGCTCTGATTCAGCGAGGCGCCACGAGAGAAAATAGAATTGCCTTCGAGCGCTGGCTATGAAGCCATGGTTGGTATATAAGAGTCTTGGCTGGGAAAGCACAATCTTCCATTGAAATTCAACACACAGGTGTGGCTTCGATAAATTTTGTTTACAATTGAATAACGTACCCAATCTATTCAATATTAATTTCCACCATAAAAGTAATTATGTGCCTATTTGTTTTAACAAGACGGACAATGATATCACGCACATGACGCATTGGAATGCTCGACTGGTGAGGGTGGAGCACAACTTCTTGAGATGAGAAGGTCATGGTGACATCTTGAGTACTTTGGATATTATTCATGTAGCTATACAAAACTTACAATATGGATTAATACAATTAAACATCTTTAGTACAATTGGTGTCAGTAATTAATGTAACCTTTCGTAATTTCAACTTTAGAGCATGTAGAGCGTGATCAACATGTTGAGCATGATCAGGCTAGAGAAGATCAAGAACATGATGTGGCCCCATCAGGTAAAGAGGACCACTCTAATGTTCTTTTAAACATATTTAATTGCAATTGGTGTATTCATTAATGTAACCTTTCATGTTTCAACTCCAGATCAGGATTTAGAGGGTGTTCAGCATGTTGAGCATGAGGCTATACAACAAGATCAGGAACATGATGTGGCCCCATCAGTTAAAGAGAACCACTATAATGTTCTTTTAATTAATAAAATACTTGTAACAATAATAACAAAACATATCAATTTAACATTTCTTTGTTATTGCAGCAGACCCCCCTTGCAGCGGCCTCCATGTCGTGATCATTACACAACTAGGTGTACATTAAGATCCTGGCAGGAGAGTAGAAAACATGAAGGACGGATGTTAGAAATGATACTTCGAAAGAAACAAAAAAAAAGGTGATTGTAATCATATTATGACAACCATATTTTTTATAATATGTAACAACTGAATGAATGAATGTTATATGTTATTAATGGATGGGTGAATAAATGTTATATGTTATTAATGGATGAATGCATGATTAATGTTATATGATCGGGTATGGAGAATTGAGAGTGATGTGAGGGGGGGGGAGGGGCCAAATGAGCTTCCACCATCACGTGGTTGGCCATGTTAAGTAGAGAATATTAAACTATTCTCGAAACAAAGAGAAGCTCAATCCAACTACATGCAAGTATCTTTTTAATTCCTCTATCTTTCATCAATCTCTTTACTATTTGAGCCTCATATAGATGTTTTACATGAAGAACCCATTATTGTGAAATGTGTTTCCAGTTGAGTAAACTGAATCCATGCTCTACATCATAATTTCAAGTTGTTTCCATTCCAATGTTCTGAGTTTAGTTTGTTTATATGGATTTGTATGAATACCACATTGTGTTGTGTGTGGATTTAGTTTCAAAGCTCCATTTCTTTTGTTTTTAGTGGTGATATAACTCTAAAATTTTACTTTTTGTGCATAATAGGTTAGTGGAAAAATTGATAGCTCTGAAGGGTTTAGAGGCTCGATTGAGATAGATACACGGATATTTGGATCTTTTTGTTGATGGGAGGCTTCCACTTAACCCTGAAATTTTGTACCATCTACAGGTATGCAAAAATTTATCTACTTACATTCATTCAACTTACTGTCTTCCTCTCAAATTTATGCATTCATGTGTCATTTGAGAGGGTAACTCCATAAAGGTTTTGTCACAATTGAAGAATAATGCATTAGCTTATGTCCATCATGAAAATAACAAGGGTTATTATGGGGAAATTTGATAGGAAATGAGTAGATCCCAAAGTATGCTACATGCCTTCATACTACAACCTTGTTCATGATAGAAGATTCTTGTTATGTGACATGGAAAGAATACATTAAGTGATTGATAAACCAAGGATAGTGAACTATGTAGGAATAAGTGATTGAGAGTGAGCAAGGGAAGCTTCTTTAGATGATCAACTAGATGATCAATCCACCAACTTAGCACAACTCTCTCAAATACTCTTTAAGTGGACCTTTCCAATCCACTATTCCTTCAAGGAAAAGACCTAACTCACCTAGGGTTCTTGTACTCTCACAAACAAGAGGGTTTGTAACCACTTAGATCATGTCAAATAGGACCAAACCAAAACTTAACACCCTAATTTTCACTTAGGAAACTCCATTTTCTCATCGCTCTAACCTTTAGGCCTCTTTACCCTTTTAACCATTGTAGCCCTGCCTGGTAGGACAATCAAAATAAAATCCACATACAAGCCTATACCAGGCCCAAACCACTAAACTTAGATAGGTATTATATGCCCCTACAAGGCCTCAAAACCTTCCTTCATGATAGTGAATAGAAAAAGAGCAATGGACCAAAACAATGCTGCTCCAAGAGGCCTAATTGGTTGGCTACAACAGGACAGTTGACTATCTTGTGGATAGCCTTGTGTTGTGTGTACTTCTTCCTCCTATCTTTTATTTTTTGCACTTCTAAATTCGTTGCAACAATCAACAAGCATGGATTCAAATGTTCTAGTTCCTCTTCTAATTCCATTTAACTGCCATCAATGGAAAACTAAGGTTCAACTAATACTAAAGAACAAGAGGTTATATAGAGTTACAATGGGGGTAGAAAAAAAACGTATAGATGAAAGTGCTAAAGTTAAGTGGTTCAACAAGGGTAATCAAGCTTTTGGATTCTTATTTTATATTGAAGTAGCACAGGCCACCTTCCGACCTGAGTTCATAAATCGTATTGATGAGTATATTGTCTTCCAATCTTTGGACCGTGAACAAATAAGTAGCATTGTGAGATTACAGGTATGTAGATCATTTATTTTTTTGAAAAAATTATCATTTCTAAAGTACAAACAAAGGTAGAATTTTTTTATGATTAGTTAATAAATTGGTAGATGTTGTCTTTGTCTTCCTCCATTTGTTGATGAGATGAACCTATGGGAAGACCTACTAAAATTTCATAGGATGCAAGGTGTTCATACCCATGGCAGACCTCAACTGGATAATGTGTCTTATCTTGCTCCATTTATTCATGAGATAAACCTATTAGAAGAGCTACTAGAATCTCATAGTGAGTAAGGTGTTCATACCCATAGCAGACCTCAAATGGAAAAAGTGTCTTATCTTGGTCCATTTGTTCACGAGATGAACCCTACTAGAATCTCATAGAGAGAAAGGTGTTCATACACATAGCATACCTCAAATGGAGAATTTCCTATAGATACATGGATAGCTCTAATCTAGGTAGGCTGGATGTATGAAGATATGTGTCCCAATGCTTATTTAATTGATGATAGATGAGAAGAGGATGAAACAGGAAGAGATTAACTACTTCAATTTGACCATTAGTTTTCCAATGAAAGGATATAAAAAATCTTAGCTAACAGCCTAAAGGATTCTACAAATTTTTCCAAAATTGAAAGAAATTAGGAGACACAATTAGAAACAATTGTGATTTTTAAGCCAAAGTAACATCATATATGCTAGAAAAAAAACATTGTTTTAAACACATCAATAGTTTTGTTTCATGGAATTAAATAGACATCTTAGAAAGATGACATACAACAACAAAAATAAATCATTCTTAAAGAGGTAATTATGGGTAGTCCACTAATAAAGTCTATGGTGATAGATTGGAAAGAAATAAGCTATTGAGATTGGAAAATTATTCCAGGATAATTTAAGAATTTTTGTGATCTGTAAAGTACAATGGATATTCCATATGATAGTCATCAACAAACAAACTTTAACTTGAGATAACCATAAGATTTATTTTATTTTAGCAAGAAAAAAAAGGAGATGTAGGAAAATAGAGAGAAACGATGCCATCAAAGAGCAACACCAATATATTCTAGAGAAACCCACTTGTAGGTAAAAACTCTAGCAAATGTGAGCACTTAATCACTTAGAATCCTTCAAATGGCACTTGCAACTATTCTAAGCCTCTAAGGCATGCATTGACAATACAAACCAACTATAGTCTATCCTCTATGACCTCTCAAATTTCTCAAAACCCACAGCCCTGCTAAAAAACTTGAACCATCACTAGGAACTTAGGAAGCTTGCAAATTGCCACTCTAAATTCCTTCAAAATGCTCTCCTTTCATGGGAAATTCAAGCTTACAATGACCATATAAAGCATTACAATGCTTTAGGAAGCTGAAAAGATTGAAGAAAACCATCAAATGAATAATCATCCAAAATCAAGATGACATGTAACACCAATCTCACACAAAGCAAATTAACAACTTTTTATAAGCTTGTGATTTTTTTTTTTACCATGATATTTTTCAAATTGCTGCAGTGAATTCACTTCCATTACCTATTGCAACCAATGAAATCACCACAAAGACCAAAATAAATCCTTTTTTGAAGCTTCTCTCTTTTGCCAAAGCTTGCACATCGATGTCCTATATCATCTAATGCACACTTTAGTGTCCAGGAGCCTATCTCCTATTCAAATATCTCTTCAAACATGCCATGGAGAACAAAAATGAATCCTTTTATAGATCACAAATCCCCAAAATAGAGGACTTCATCCTCAAAAGCTATAGACAATCAATGCACGAAAGAGGATGAATCCCTCAATTGATTGCACAATTTCCATCTTTCCTTGTACCACAAGGAAAATATTAGATAGAATCTAGAACATCTTTGTCTCTAGTTATCCATGTGATGAGATGATAAAGTGTTTGACCATGGAGTAACTTGATCAACATTAGTTTTCTTCGAGGAGGATGATTCTTGTGTTTCAACTTAACATCTTCTCATGAAGATTTAGGACCTCACTACACTTCTCTTTCTTACCTCTATAAGCATTAAAATGAAGCTTATTCCACTCTTCATGAGATTCTAGTTGTTTTCCCTTCTATAGAACACTGTTTCTCAATCATACACACAGTAGTTGCCAAAAACAACACCATAGATAGCCAAAGGAGCAACATCTAGCAACATCTACCACTAGAGCATTTCCAACTATAATATTTGACAAAAATCCCCCTTCCATTATGTTATGATGGATGTCCATACCCTGTTCCAAAGCTCCCCTTTTGGCACAGGAAGGGAGGATGCTCACAAAGGTTGTCGAATTTGGCTTTACACCAGCCAATTACATTTGCTTTAAAATTTCTAAAGCCTTTTGAACAAATCTATTTTGTGCATATCCTGCAATCATTGCAGTCCATGAGACGACATTTCTTTGAGGCATTCTGTCAAACAGTTCATGTGCCTTGTCTATGCTTTGACATTTTGCATACATGTCTAACAGGGCAGTTGCAACTACAACTGATGAAAATCCTCTATCCTTTATGTTTTGATGGATGTCCATACCCTATTACAAAGCTCCCCTTTTGGCATAGGAAAGGAGGATGTTGGAAAAGGTTGTCGAATTTGGCTTTACACCAGCCAATTACATTTTTCTAGACTAGAATGTTTGCAAATGGAATACTTTAAAAAAAAAAAATGCACAGTTTCGTTGAAATTTTGACGAACACGTCAGACGAAACCTCAAAATGACCAATGAAATTGCTATACCTTTGACGAAATTTCCAATGTTATGACATGCCCCTTTCGTCACTATTTCGATGATTTTCTAGTGGTGTTCTGACGTTTTGACTGATTTGTCTCGCTTGTTTTCTAGCTAATTTTTGTCGTTAGATCGACACATGGTTCATCGGAAGTTCGACTAACACCCGATCACCTTTTCCGTGGTGACTACCGATGGAGTCATGTCATGAGTTTAACATTTCAAGGTTTGTCGGAAAAGCGATGAAAATGTTCTGATGAAAAGTATTATAGTGGTTCGTCGGTGATCTGACAATAGTTTGTCAAAATTTCAACAAACTTTCATCGAAAATGGAGCTGAATACAGTAGTGTTAATTTTGTGAACATAGCCCGATGAACCACAAAAATTTGCGACGAGGTTGTTGCACATGCGACATTATTTTCGTCATAATGACAATGATGGTTTGCTCCACCTCGTCAAAAAATGGATGAATGTTTGGTGTTTTTTCAATGATTTCAAATGGGCGTTCTGTAATGTTTTGTGTTTTTTTTTGGGTCGATAGATGGATGAAGTTACATTGATTTTGCGACGTACACCGCCAACATTTTTCGTGGCACTGAACGACGATGTTGGGTCATGGTTTTGACGTATAGATGGATGAAGTTACGTGTTGATTTTGTGATGGACACTGCCAAAAAATTTCGTGGCGCTGACTGACGATGTTGGATTGTGGTTTCAACGTATAAAAATTGGTCATTAAAATGACGAAAATCCAGCGACGAAATTTAAATTAGTGTTGCGTCGGTAATT
The DNA here is from genome assembly GCA_007258455.2 of Sequoia sempervirens. Classification (NCBI taxonomy): domain Eukaryota; kingdom Viridiplantae; phylum Streptophyta; class Pinopsida; order Cupressales; family Cupressaceae; genus Sequoia; species Sequoia sempervirens. Next base: position 13,395 of record VDFB02359527.1, read on the forward strand.
TGACAATATTTTGTCGATATGTCACCAAACATTCATTGAAATTTGTAGTCAAATACAGTAGTGTTTGCATTGAGGTTGGGTTTTGTTAGGAGTGAGGAGGATCATTGTGTTTATATTAAGGTTATTGATGACTAGATTCTAACCATTGTCTTGTATGTTGATGACATGTTGTTTATGGGTAACAACAAGGTGATGATTAGGGAGCTTAAGACTCAATTTTCTAGAAAAATTGATATGAAGGATTTGGTGGCTGCAAAATATATTCTTGGGATGGAGATTAGTAGAGATTGGGTTCACAAAAATATTTGGTTAATTTAGAGTAAGTACATTGATACCATTGTTAGATGCACAAGAAAACTAAGAGGGGGGGGGGGGTGAATCAATTGTATACTTTTAAAACATCAAAAACCCTCATTAACATTTAGATTTGCATTAGTTATTAGACCCTTAATCACCATTAAACTCTTAACATGCCTTAATAGAATGTAAACATGTAAAGAAGCAATGCAAACAAATCAAACACATACAAAAACTAGATTTACATTGAAAACCCAAGAAGGAAAAAACCATGATGAGGATTAGCTCACTAATATATGAATTGCAACACAAAATATAATAAGGCTCATTACCCAGAAAGATAAAGAAAGGGTCACTGCCAAAGGACTCATTGTCCAAAAGAAAGAAGAAAGAATGGGTGGGTCACTTCAAATTTGAATTGCTAATAATGCATCTCTCACATGCCAAAGCTACAGTTCCACTGAAGCACAAACAACTCCACAAACAGACTAAAATATAAACACCTTCTACTCACTACATTAGGAAGTCATAAGCATTAAGGCTTGACTCAAATCAACACTTGATCAATTTCACATCTTTCAAATCACACACCACTTCACACTTAATCCACACAACATTTCTCCTTGCATTTATACCCTCCGCAACCTAAGACATTCTCAATTAGGTCGACCTTAATGAAATGTATCCACCTCTACCATACAACATCAAAAAGGTCAGCACCAAACACCTCCATAATATAAAGAAGTGAATCCAAAACATGACACTACTTAGTTGGGACCCAAATCTACATAAACAAGCTTCTCAACACTTCCTTAAACAACAATTATCCTCCACAATTACTGCTAGCATGCCATGTCATCCAAAATTGCACTAACACTAACAAGTGACACCAAACACACCTCTCCAGGTTTGGAAACATCTTGTGAACCATACAAAAACACTCCAAGCTATTCATACAAAATATCAAAATATTCTAGAACCATTAGAATATTTTGAACAACTACTGCAACCACCTAAAACTCAAGAACACCTTCATCTTGTGCAACTAGACATATTAGTACATACATCCAATACACCAGATGACTCTGTGGAACAACTCAACACCTAAAAATTCAAGGGTAGGTAGATACAAACATTATAAGCACATTCCCAAATCTGCAAAACTTGAAACTTCACTGTGGACAAATGTGAAATAATCTCGTTTCTCCCAAACACCTTATTTCACCAGATATACATACTATCAAACACATCTTCCACTATAGAATGATCCAAAACCTAAAAATATGGTTATGATACCTCTAAACACCTTTGGTAATCATGTCCAAACTGCATGAGCATATATTCAACCATGAAGAAATGTGAAGAAAAACATTGAACACCACTCTATCATATTGAACTTTCTTTAATTCAAATTTTCTCAAAAGCACTTGAAAACCAAGTGACCCAAACACATTAGCAACATTAATTATCCGATATATAAATGAAAACATTAGTATAATGTATTAACATTAATACCAACACTTCCAACAGCTCCAATGCTAGGGGTTGACATCAATGCAACAACGCTCTATTAACATCAATGACAACACAAGTTTCCACTAATCTCCAAACTTCCAACAATCTCCCCCTTTGTCATTGATGGAAACACTTGATATGAAAAACCATCAATAACAACAACCAAAAACTCACATAAATCTCACCAATAGACACTGCTCCCCCTTACATAAGCATTTATTCTCAACTAACTTTCTCCCCCTATGGTCTTCAAACCATATCCATTTCTGCACTATGGTTTTTCAGCCAATTCAAAATTTTCTCCCCCTTTGAAATCAATGGAAAAGGAAAACACATATTTTATTTTATTTTACCCCCCTTTGTCATTACTTACTTATACCTGCAAGAGACAACAACTGCACCAACCAAAAACCACTACTACCTACTTCCCTCAAGAGATAGCCTTTAGCATCGGTCCAAGATCAAGAGATATATCTTGAAATGCTTCCTAGAAATATGCACATATTTATGCATCTAGTTGAAAGGAGGGGCAATAACCTCTAACTTCTCCCAGAGATACTAAAAAGTATTTTTTGCAAGAGACTTTGTGAAAATATCAGCAACCTAATCCTTAGTAGGCACATACTCCAACTTCACCTCATTCTCTGCAACTTTCTCTCTCAAGAAGTGATACCGGATTGAGATATGTTTTGTTCTTGAATGCATTACTGAATTATTTGAAATGCTGATTATACTTGTCTTGTCACACATGATAGGGATGGGTTCATCATATGAAACTATAATATATTTTAATGTTTTCTTCATCCACAACACCTCTGTACAACATGATGCTGCTGCAATATATTTTGCTTTTGTAGTAGATAATGATACTGAATCTTGCTTCTTACTTAGCCATGAGACCAACCCACTTCCAAAAAATAAAGCACCACCACTTGTACTTTTCCTATCATCTACACATCTAACCTAATTTGCATATGCATATGCACTCAAAGATAATTCAGTATCCTTAGGATAACACAAACCATAATATGAGTACCCTTAAAATATTTGAATATCCTTTTCACCGTTGCAACATGAGATTCTTTGGGATCTTCTTGAAATCTAGCCACAAGACAAACTAAATGCATGATATTTGATCTAGTAGTAGTAAGGTATAATAGTCCACCAATCATTGATCTATACTTGCTCTGATCTATCTTAGGATATTCATCATTATTTCTTAACTTACAACCAGTAACCACAAGAGTGCATACCAGGTTAGAGTCATCCATTCCAAACTTCAACAAATCCTTAACATACTTAGACTGTGATATGAATATACCTTTCTTTAATTGACTAATATGCAAACCAAGGAAGAAATTCATCTCCCCACACATTAACATCTCAAATTATTTTTGCATTTTCTCTAAAAATATCTTGCACATGGGTGATCCCACAATACTAGTTTACAATTTTTGGCCAAACTAGACACTAAAATATTTTTTTCTAACTAAATATTCACTTTTAGGCACCTATAGTGGCTAAATCGTGAGGAATTTGAAGATGATGCAAACTAGTGATTTGTGACATTTTTTCTGTAGATTCTAAATATTTTTTTTTTCAAAATTTTTGGAATCAAATTGTACTTCTTTTTCCATCTCCTTCGAAAACTAGTTTTTTTTCTTCAGTAAACAACATTTTTAAGGAGCGACTCTCACTGTATAATTCATAACATTTTTTCCATGAAGGATAAAATTCATTTTTTTTCAAATTTAGATTTGTAACTATGATATATAGTGCTTCCAATTGGTTTGATAGTGTTTTATTGAATATTTTTCCCTAATCAAGTTTCAAAGTCAAACCAATTACAATTCAGAAATAGGTGAACCGTATAACGTGTAACATTTTTTGTATGTATCATTTTTTTGGTGGAATCAAGGACTTCAATATCTGGTACACTCATATTTTTTCATTTTTTTTTGATAATATGCTATTTTTCCACATGTGCAAAACAAAGAGCTTGATTTTCGGTGAAAAACCTATGTTTAATAAAACTAAAAAAACAAATACATAATAAAGCCAAAAAATATTAAAATTATATTCATTGGATAGCTCGTCCTAAGGACTACCATCATCCAGTTGGGTCTATAAAGTCTCTTCAATTTTAATCCTCAATCCAAGCTTCGAAGCACAAACTTTTGGACTTTTTTGGTGCCAAAGCGTGAGAAGGTGGGAAAAGGGGGGTTCTAGTGAACCCCCTTTCAAAAAATGTTTTCTTTGTGTTTTTTGGCAGGAATGGTGGGACCTTGCATTTAATTGGTTTGCTTGAACCAAGGTTCTATCAAACCCTCTTTTGGTTCACTCGAACCAAAGGGTTCATACAAACCCCAAAAACTGATTTTTTTTGCATGGGGTTATTTTTTGCAACTTTTCCTTCCTCACTCGAATTGTAAACCACTTTTGTGGGTTTACCCACATCTCATTTCCTCTAAAGATTATATCATCAATATATACCACCACAATCAATATTTTTTCTCCTTCAACTTTGAAATATAAATTTCTATCTGTAGTACCTTTTCTAAATCCTTGTTGTAACAAATACTTATCTAACATTGCCTACCAAGCTCTAGGAGCTTGCTTCAATCTATACAATTATTTCTTCAATATATAGACCATATTTACATCTTTTGACAACTAAAACCCTTCTAGTTGTTCAATGTATACCTCTTCTTCTAGTTCATCATTCAAGAATACAAACTTCACATCCATCTGATAAAATTTGAAATCTTTATGTGCTACAAAAGCTAAAAACATCCTGATAGCTTCCATTCTTGCAACTGGAGCAAAAGTTTCCTTAGAATCTATACCTTCAACCTATGAGTAACCCTTATACATAAGTCTAGCCTTATTTCTAACAATTTTCCATATTCATTCAACTTATTCTAGAACACCCACTTAGTACTAATAACATTCTTGTTTACCAGTCTTGGGACCAATTCCCAAGTTAGATTCTTCTCTATCTATTATAAATCTTCCTTCATTTCCTTGACCCAATTATCATCTTTGCATGCCTTAGTCACTATTTTTGGTTCCACCTCTGAAAGTAAATAGAAATTCACTTGTTCCTCTATCATAGCAGCTTTTCTCCTTATCAATACACCTTTTCTCTTATCTCCAATGATCTGATCTTCTAAATGATTCTTTTGCACATACTTAGGAGTTTTAGGATTATTTTTTGGAGATTGTTCCTCTTCAAGTGTCACTTCTTTTCCTTTGTCTTCAGCCTTTTCTTCTTCACTGCAAGAGGATTCACCAGATTCATATCCTTCTATCAACATTGAACTTTGATGTAGTTCTTCATCCACTTTGACACTTGCACTCTCAACAATCTTCTCCAATATCTTGTTGTAACACCGATAGGCCTTGCTTCATGTAGATTATCCAAGGAAGATTCCATCAAATCTTGCATAAAAATTTCCTAATTTTTCTTCATCTCTTTTGATATAACACTTTCTTCCAAAGATTCTGAAATATTTCACAGTAGGGGGTTTACCATACCATAACTCATAGGGATTTTTTGAACTATTTTCTCTTACTTGACCTCTTTTAAGAATGAAGATTGTAGTATGAAATGCTTCTCTCTAATATACATCTAGAAGATTAGCTTCCTTCATCATTGTCCTAGATACTTCTTGAACTATTCTATTTTTCCTTTCCACAACTCCATTTTGATGAGGAGTTATAGGGGTTGACAAATGCCTCTTTATTCCATGATCTTCACAAAATTTGTTAAACTTATTTGAAGTAAACTCACCACCTCTATCAGACCTCAAACATTTTATTTTCATATTCATTTCATTCTCAACCATAGCCTTAAATGCTTTAAACTTGTCTAGAGCTTCTAATTTTTCTTTTAGAAATGTAACCCAAACCATTCTAGAATAATCATCAATTAATAACATGAAATACTTGTCACACATGAGATTCTAATTCTAGTAGGTCCACATAGATCTGTATGCACCAACTCAAAGGGACCTATGGTAGAATATTCTTTTGTCTTGAATCTTTCCTTTTTTGTCTTTCCAACTTGACATTCTTTGCAGATTGCATTAATAGGTTGTAATCTTTGGAAAATCTCTCACAACATCAATAGAACTTATCCTTACTAGGCTATCAAAATTAATGTTACCCATTCTTCTATGCCATAGCAAAATTTCATTAGTTTGAGACATAAAACACTTTGCACCATTACCTTTAAGTTGATAGACATTGTATATGTTGAAAACTAAAAAACTGATTTTAAACTATAAATCCAAAATCAAGATTTCCAACATAACATCAATGAAGCCTTTCTTAAATGAAAGCACATGAAAGAACATAAAACTAAACTATGAAAAACCAAACATATGTTGGGAATATGATGCCATTTAATTGCAATCCTAAACATTATTTCATGTATCTCCTAAGTCCTTGGAAAGTGTTCCCCAAACACTAGGATTAGAAATAGATTAAATTTGAATGAAATAAACATGTTAATTGACATTTGTAATTAATTCTAAATGATAGGAACATGTGGGGATTCCCATGAAGAGCTCCTACAAAATAGGAGCACATGGGGCACCCACATGGAAGGTGGAACTCACCTTGAGTTAAGTTAACTCTTTGGAGTAAAAGATAACACTTCAGTAATGCATGTAAAGATCCTAGAGGTTAGGGATTGATGTTTACATGCATGGAGTTCAGTTTAGTTTAGTTCACATTGGTTCAATTTAGTTTAGTTCAATATCAGTTCAGTTTAGTTTAGTTTAGTTTAGTTTAGTTTAGTTTAGTTTTTAGTTTAGTTTAGTTTAGTTTAGTTCAGTTTAGTTTAGGTTCAACTATCTTCAGTTGCATGTAGTTAGTTTCAGTTGAATGCTAGTTGACTTCAGTTAACTTGGAATGCATGACAAATAAAAGGTGATACATTCAGTTAAGTGGGGATGATAAATCATGCATGATATTTGCATGAATGGTGGAGAGATATGTTTCAGTTAACAAAGATTGACTTGGACCCACCTTGGGCGCCCAAGTTGGCATCTTGGAGTTAACACTTTTGCATGATAAGATATTTTATAAGGTTGAGTTAAGTGGTCCCATTATTGGGTGCCAACTTTGAGGATGAGCTTAGAAGATATCTTCAGAATCAACGTTGAGTTATGACTTTAGTTTGGGACACCCAAATGGATGAAGGACTTGTTTTGACATTGTTCTTCATGGTAGAACTCTACTTGCAAGGAATAGGCGTGGGTTTTGTGAGATAAACATTGTGCTTTGTAATTATAAACTCTTTGGAGTTTACAAGGATCATTATTGTCTATTTATTGCAGCAAGTTGAAGATAGTTTATTAGATTTCACTGCAAGGAATAGGCATGGGTTTTGTGAGATAAGCATTGTGCTTTGTAATTATAAACTCTTTGGAGTTTACAAGGCTCATTATTGTCTATTTATTGCAGCAAGTTGAAGAGAGTTTATTAGATTTTACTATAGGTTGTGAAGAAGAATTGTTGAAGGAAAAAGAAGCATCTCAAGCAAGGATTGGAATTATTGTAATCTTATTCTGAGATTAAATAATACATTGATTCTTGGTGGAGTTTTTTCCCGGAAGGGTTTCTCCACGGTATATTTTGTGTAACTTCTATCTTTTGGTCTTATTCTTCTACAATCTACTGTCTATTTCTACAAATGGTAAAATGAATCTAAACAAATAATCATCCACAAAGAAATTGTAACAAAGAACACTTAATTAGATCTACAGTATAATATTTTTACAAGTTTTAAAGCTACATAATTACCTCCATTTTTCAACAACATATTCATTCTAAAGAAAAAAAACTCCATTGTTCTCCTATTCACCATGATCTTGAATTATGCATTTGGTGCTCTCAGATTTTCACAAGCACAAATGCAACAAGCTTTGATGAATGGAAGAGAGGATTGCATGATCAAAATTCAATGTATGCTTTTTTGGTGAGAAGAAAAGGCTTTTATAGATGAATTCACGGGGTGAATTCAAGTTAAGGGAGAGATGTGGGATAAAAGAATGAAGTGGAGAAATGCATATTGAAATTGATTGAAATGAGAGAGATAAATGAGATGATTTATGATATGATGTAGGTTTAGAATTTTATTTAAAGTGGATTTTCAAACTAATGGATGAATGATTTAATGAATTAAATGGATTAATGATTAAATAATTTTATGTATTTAAATTATTTAATGAAATATGTAAATGGATAAAGGTTCATGTATGAATATTTTGATGATTAATGCAAAATGGAGTAATATGAAATGGATAAGTGACTGATTATGCAGATGGATAAATGGATAAATGATTGACTATGTGGATGGATAAATGCTTATAAATAAATGCTTATAATATGGATAAATGCTTATAATATGGATAGATTCTTATAAATGCATTGATGAATGAATAGAAGAAAGTATTTAAATGAATTAATTAAGCAGATAATAATATCCATTTAATTAATAGATGAAAAATAAGACAATTGTGAGGAATTTTTTTAAGTGTCTATAGATAATTACCTCCTATCCTTGTTCCAAGAGCAACTAGAATACCAGATCTTCCTTTTCTAATTTCACAACCACCATTCTAAAATACAAGATTATATCCTTTGCTACACATTTTTCCTACACTTAGAATATTATGTTGGAGACCCTTGACATAAAGAACATCATCTATATTATATTTTCCATCAAAACTAATTGAAACTTTTCCACAAATCTTAGCAAATGTATCATCACCAAACTTAACAAGATCTCCATCATACTTTTCAAGCTTAACAAACTTAATCTTATCACCTGTCATATGATTTGAGCATCCACTATCAATGATCCAATAATTCCTCTCCTCTCTAGCATGAAAATCAATTAACATAGTTCCTTCAATGTTATGAATTGTTTCTGAAGCACTTTCCTTCACAAATCTTTCAAGATTAGTAGAATTAGTTCCAAGATTTAGAGCCATGAACAAGCATTCATCATTGTCTTCATTCTGATAATCTAATTCTTCATCATTAGAAACACCAATGTATTTTTCAACATAATAACTCTTCTTAACAAATTTACCCTTATGATCCTTTTTTTTGTCATTAGTAACTTTGATTGGGTATTTAGATGCATAATGACCTATCTTTCCACAATTAAAATATTTGAAAGGTGGATTATCTCTGTATTTTCCAATACTCTTTTTCACTCTCCTCACAAAGTTTTCTTCCACCTCATCAAGATCATATGGATCTGATCCATCATCCTTTTCTACTTTGCAAACTTTAAAGGCAATTTCTTTTTTTGTAGTATCTTGACCAAACTCTCTAATTTCAAAAGAAGTTAAAGCATCAAATAATGATCCAAATTATGAGCTTCCTCAATAGTAGAAACTTTATGACTATAAGCTTTAGGTAGAGTTCTTAATACCTTTTTCACAACTTCTCTCATATAGCTTTCCTCCTAGATCATTGATAGCATTGACAACTTCATCGACTCTAAGCATGTAGGTAGTAATATCTTCATCTTCAACCATCCTTAGGTTTTCAAATTTGGCTTTGTAGTTATGCATCTTTTCTTGTTTGACCTTGGAATCTCCTTCATATATACTTTCCAACTTCTTCCAAATATCTTTAGCAGATTTGTAGCTTATAACCTTCATAAGTTCTGAATTAGTAAGACCACTCAAGATTGCATTCCTTGATTTTCCATTGTTTTCACATTCCTTGATCTCACCATCAGATGATGGCCCATTTATAGGTATAGTATAACCTTTTTCAATAGACTACCAAACACCAAACCCAAGGGAGACTAAGAAAGCATCCATCCTATCTTTCCAGTAGGTATAATTTGTTCCATCGAACAAGGGAGCTTTAACACCTTTCTTGTGTTCCATCTGGATCTACCTCAAGTGGTTAATCTTCTTCCTAGGAACCACAACTCAGATACCAATTGTTAGATGCACAAGACAACTGAGAGGGGGGGTGAATCAGTTTTATACTTTTAAAACATTAGAAACCCTCATTAACATTTAGATCTACATTAGTTCTTAAACTCTAGGAACCACAACTCAGATACCAATTGTTAGATGCACAAGACAACTGAGAGGGGGGGTGAATCAGTTTTATACTTTTAAAACATTAGAAACCCTCATTAACATTTAGATCTACATTAGTTCTTAAACTCTAATTCACCATTAAACTCTTAACATGTATTAACAGAATGAAAACATGTAAAGAAACAATGCAAAAAGATCAAACACATAAGAACACCATATTTATGTGGAAAACCTAAGAACGAAAAAACCACGGTGAGGGTTAGCTCACTAATATATGAATTGCAACACCAAATATAATAAGGCTCACTTCCCATGGGTCACTACCAAAGGACTCACTATCCAAAAGAAGAAAAAAGGGGTGGCTCACTACCAATTTGAACTGCTAACAATGCATCTCTCATATGTCAAAGGTACAGTTCCACTGAAGCACAAAAAACTCCATAAACAAACTGAAATTTAGACACCTTCTACTCATTGCATTAGGAAGTCATAAGCATTAAGGCTCAACTTAGATCAAAAATTGATCACTTTTGCATCTTTCACATATTTTACATCACACACCAATTCACACTTAATCCACACAACAAATCTCCTTGCATTTATACCCTCTGTGACCTAAAACATTCTCAATCAGGTCGGCCTCAATGAAACATATACACCTCTACCATGAAACATCAAATAGGTTCGCACCAAACACCTTCACAATATAAAGAAGTGAATCCAAACCATGCCACTACTTAACTAGGATCAAAATCTACATAAACATGCTTCTCAACACTTTCTCAAACAATAATTATCCTCTGCAATTAGGCTAGCATGCCAAGTTGGCCAAACCTGCACTAACACTAACAAGCGACACCAAACACACCTCTCTAGGTTTGGAAACATCTTGAAAACCACACAAAAACACTCCAAGATATTCATACAACATCTTATAATATTCTAGAACCATCAAATATTCTACACAACTATTGCAACCACTTGAAACTCAAGAACACCTTCATTTTGTGCAACCAAACATATTGGCACAAACATCCAATACATCAAATGACTCTACGAAACAACTTAGCACCTAAAAATTCAAGGGAAGTTAGATACAAACATTATAAGCATGTTCCTAGATCCACAAAACTAGAAACTTCATTATGGATAAATGTGGAGTAATCTCATTTCTCCCAAACACCCTTTTTCACTAGACATACATACTGTCAAACACATCTTCTATTGTAGAGCGATCCAACACTTGAAACTATGGATATGAAACCTTTGAACATATTCGATCATCACCTCCAAACTGCATGATAATATCTTCAACCATAAAGAAATGAAGAGTAAAACATTGAACACCACTCTGTCATACTGAACTTTCTTTTATTCAAATTTTCTCAAAAGCACTTGGAAACCAAGTGACCCAAACACATTAGCAACATTACTTATCCCATACATCAATGAAAACATCAGTAAAATGTATTGAAATTTATAACAACACTTCCAACAAATCCAATGCTAGGGGTTGACATCAATGACAACACAGGTTTCCAACAATCTCCAAACTTCCAACAACCATTTTGCAGAGTTTTAATATGCATGACTGTAAAACAGTAAATATTCCATTTCTTGTTGGTACTAAGTTGAGTTTATACACGTGTCCTAATTATAATGATTATTTTAAAGAGATTTCTAATTTTCCTTATTCTAGTGTCGTTGCTATTTTGATGTATGTAATGGTTTGCACTAGACCAGATATAGCCCAAGTAGTGGGAGTTTTGAGCAGGTTTATGTCTAACCCTGGTAGAGAGCATTGGAATTTTGTTAAGAGGGTGTTTAGATATTTTTGTGGTACTTTAGATTACAGTTTGGTTTATCATGGTATTGATGATGTGGATAAGTCAGTAGACATATAAGGCATTGTTAATGCAGATTGGGCAGGTGACTTGGATATTCAAAGGTCCACTAGTGGCTATATTTTTACTTTGTTTGGAGCTGTGGTGAGTTGGACGAGTAAGAGGTAGCCTATAGTTGATTTTTCCACCATTGAAGCAAAGTATATGGCATATACACATGCCTCTAAGGAGGTGGTTTGGTTACAAAGACTTGGTAATGGTATTGGTTTTGATTACAAGATAGTGAGGATTGGATGTGATAGTCAGAGTGCTATATGTTTAGCCAAAAATCCTATGTATCATGCTCGTACTAAGAACATCAATTTTCAATCACTTTGTGTGAGAAATTTTAGAGAATGGTAAGATTTTGATTGAGAAGGTTGACACTTTGGATAATGTTGTAGATTCTGTCACAAAGCCAGTGATCATAGATAAGTTCTCTTGGTTTAGGAAGGCCATGGGCCTTGATCCATGTACTTGATTTTATGATTTATTTGTATCTCATGGATGTAATTGAAATTTATAATGTCAAGTGGGAGAATGTTAGGATAGGTGACATCATAATTGCTATCCTAAGTTGATCTATGTGTCTCCACATTTATTGGAAAGTGTTCTAGGGGACATGAGGGACAAAATATTTATTATATATTTTCCTAAGACAAATTGTAATTGCATTCAAAGAGGTGGACCCATTAAAGTGAAATTTATAGAGCATCCTCAGAGAATATTCCTCTTGGTCATCTAACTTTGTGAGTGGGGATCAGTTTGGTGTGCATGTCCTTACATGTTATTTTCATTTTTTGCATGCTCTTGCATGGCTGGGTGCCCAGGTTTTCATGTTGGTGCATGCTCTTGCATGTAATTGTCAAAGTCGTCAGTGAGTTATGGAGCACTCGAGTTTGACCAAATTTTGATTGGCTATGGGTTAGGCACCCATGTGAAGGCAATGTGATTACTCATTATTTTATGCCATGTTTATGGGTTATCCACTGAGGGGGGTATGGGTTTTTCCATGTGGTTTTTCTTGTTGTTTAGGGATACCATTTGTGGTATTCTCTCCCATAAAATTCAATATATTGGAGCCTTGAGATGGTGGTTTGTAGAGTTTTTTTGCAGGTTGTCAGAGCCAAAAAGTGCTACTGTATTATAGACAGGATTGTTGTGTTGATGTACTTCCTTGAAGATTAATACAAATATTGGATCTCTTTCGGTGTGGAGTTTTTCCCACAAGGGTTTCTCCATTTATATCTTTGTCACTTGTGTTTGATGACTTATGGTATTGTAGATTTTCTTTCATTATTGCAATTGCTAATCACTTATTCACATATTGGTAATCTTGAATACACAATTTCTGATTTGCAACCACTTTATTAAGTTCATATTGCTGCAAGTTATACCTTGATTTGCAACATACCCTAGAGATCTTTCGGTTATGGATCCAGAGGTTAATCATGATAGGTCTGGTTTTCCAATGTTTCCTTACTGTTTTGACTTACGAAATGGGTTTCTTATTCTAGTATCCTTACTTCTTATTCTAAGAAAAACCCATTCTGCTCTCTTTCCTTCACTTGATCTTTTCAATCATTTTCCTTGTTTGTTCTAAGATCTGGTCATGTTGTTTTTTGGTGGGGTGGAAATTATCTTCCCCTTCTGAGCTCTCTTCTTCTACTGGTACTTGCAATTTTTTGGTATTTGTACCTTGTCTAGTGAGTGTTGTTGCTTTTACTTTTTCTATTGTTCTACAGTCTTTACGATACTCATATCCAGTGCTACTTTCTTCTATGGTGTATCCTTCATGCCTTCCCAAGTTTTGGTACCTCCTTGTTTCTTCTTTTGGATTCTTGGGTACCTTTCAAAGAAGTCTTGCTCCTTTGTTTGTATTGGAATTTTACAGTTCATCAATTTGAGTTTGTGGTGATGTGCTTTTATAATATTCTAAATTTGAGGAAGTTACAAGATCATGGAAAATAATATTAAAAATAACTTTTTACACCTAAATTTTTTCCATAAATGTAAATATAAAAAAGAAAAATTCCTAAATGATTAGGAAAGTTTGGATTAGCTTCACTTCCTAATCTCCCCATGAATCCTACAATCCCACAAGGACAAAGAAAAAATAAAAAATAAAAAAGGTTTAAAAACCTTTATAAATGTAAAGTTGTGGAACTTTGATAGACATAAGAAAAATGTGAACTTCTTAAATCCATGTCCTCCATTCTTCCTCACAAAACATCCATTTAATAATGAGACATATCGATAATAAAAGAAATTGTAGGGTTACCATGTTCAAATGGACATTAGAAGTAGTCCAAATTTCATCATTGTCCCTACAATTTTTTTATAAGAACATGATGTCATGGGGTGCCAAGATTGTGTTTATATTGGATTCAAAAATTTCAAGAAAATGCAATGTGTGGTAGTAAAATCAATGTCCACAACTGCTGCCAACATCCATTACTTGATTCAAATTCTTATTTCTCAACACTCTATTTAGGGAAAAATATTTATAAAATATTAAAGGATAAACATGATAGGAAAATAATACAACAAAAATGCCTCAAATAATTCTTGTCTCATGGAATAGAATGAACACAATATCCACAAAAAATGATTTTTTTGAATAAGCACCTTGTAAAATTTTAAGTAAATGTCATTTGCACGTGTAAAGCCAATCCTGTTGGTGTTTGTGCAAGCATGTTGTTTTGTATTTTAAATATTTTCAAAATCTTTGTTGCATACTTTTCTTGAGAGATAAAAATAATATGCTTAAAATTTTATTTACCTCTATACCTAGAAAGTATTTTAATAGACCTAAATTTTTCAACCCAAACTCTCTTTTTATGGCTTCTTAGTGGGCTCACCATTGATTTTATAAAGCCATTTCTCAACAATATATGAGTCAATCTTGTTGTACCATGCCCATGGTTCTTTCTTCAACCCATAAAGAGATTTCTTCAACCTATATACTTTGTTTTCTTATCTTGGAACCTCATAGCCAAGTGGTTGTTAAACATAAATTTTCTCTTTCAATAGTCAATTCAAGAAGGTTGACTTCACATCCATTTGATATACCTTCCACTTGTGTTAGATTGTTATTGCTAAGAATACCCACACAGTTTCCATCTTACAACTAGATCATATGTTTCATCATAATCTCTTCCAATCTACTATTTGTATCCCTTAAAAAGCAACATTTCTTTATGCCTTTCTATTCTTCCTTCAACATTTATTTTGGTCTTATAGATCCACTTCACTCCAATAGCGTCTTTAACCAAATGTAAATCAGTTAGCTCCCATTTCTTATTCCTCTCTATTGCATACATTTCCTCATCCATGGCCTCACACCATTTCTTTTCCTTCACAACTTCAAAATGAATTGGATCACTATGAGAAAATAATGCAAAATTTATATTTTCATTTAATTCTTCATCATACCTCTCATTTTAATAAATAAACCTTAAATTCCTTATTTTTCTTGGCATTAGGGAAGTAATAGTGGAATTTAAACTCTCACTGCTACTACTTTACAGTGCATAAAGTCTCTAGAGTTGTTGTTTGTGTAGGTATTTGGAGCTATCTGAAGGACTATTGAACTATTATTTGTGAACTCAAGAGTTGTCTATTAGGCTACCTATCTATTGTAGTTGATCTCTAGATCTAACTATTGGGATCCATACTTGTTATAGATGCACCTTGTTGTTCTTCATTTCCTTCTTCATCATCAATGTGCACCCTAATAATGACTAAAGATGTGTCCACTATGTCGTCCCATGACTCATTTTCAACAAATTCAACATCCCTATTTATCATAATTTGTTTAGTGATAGGGTTATACAATTTATATGTCTTGGAATCTTCATTGTAGCCCACAAAGATGCACTTTTCACCTTTGTCATCCAAATTTTGTCTTTTCTCTTCTGGCACAAATGCATATGTCACACACCCAATCACTTGAAGGTGCTCCAGGATCCATTTGCACCTTCTTCATACTTTTTGTGGAATCTTGCCATGCACAAATTTTGTGGGACTTCTATTTATTAAATAAACTATTGTTGTTACAGCCTCACCCTAATATTCATTTGGTTGTCCCTTGGCTTTCAACATACTTCTTTCTGCCTCCACAATGGTGGGTCAGCCCACAATACTATGTCCCACTTTTCTTTCAAATTAGGACATTGAAATTAACATTTTTCATCAAATTTTCACTTTATGGAACCTATAGCAACTAAACCATTAATAATGGAGATAATGTGAACTAGTGATTTGTGAGAATTTGTGTGTAGATTCCAAATATTTTATAAAAAAATAGAAAAAAATAGTGATTTTCTTAACTTTTAATAACTTGTTTTTTATAGTAAACAATTTTTTTAAAAGTGACATTTATGTTGTAATGTATAACTTTTTTTATTGAAAGAATAAAAAAATAATTTTTAAAATATAGATTTATAACATCAATATCTAGTTTAGGGATATTTTTTTATAATTTTTGGTTGCATATTTTTTAAATTAATTTTTGAATTTAGAGTAATAATAATTTGTACATAGGTGTATGTCATAACACATAACTTGTTTTGTATGTATTAAAATTAGATTTTTTATTTTTTTTTGAAACAAGGACATTAATATCCAATGCATACATATTTTTAGATTTTTTTCTCTACTTTTTTATTTATCCTCATGTGTGAAACAAATACGTTGATGTTTGGTGAAAAACCTACATTCACAAGAAATATAATAATAAAATTAAAAAATATTCAAAATCATAGTTTTTGGAAAGCTCATAATAAGGGCTACATAGTTATAAAACATAATTTCTAAATCACTTTATTTGATCCCTCAAAAGGTAAAGAAAAAGTGTTTTTTTTGTCAATATTTTGATAGGTGTGAAGGAGACTCTATTGTGGGTTTGATTTAAGACTAGAGGGGTTCTATCCAAGGGGGTTTGATTTAAGGGGGTCTTATCTAACCCAATTTAATTAAAACCCTTTAGATGGAACCCCTCAACGCTTAAATCATTAATTTTCATATAAAATATGTGATTTCAAACAAAAAATAGGATGTCCCAATTTTGAGACCCATTATTGTGGATGACCTTGGTTCTATTTTTCCTCTCAACTACTCTATTTTGATGTTAAGTGTAGCTAGCTTTCAACTCTTTATGGATGCCTTCATTCCTGCAAAAAAAATCATTCTTTAGAGCCATACTGTCCCCCTCTTTTTGACCTAAGGACCTTGATAAAATTTCCACTCTCCTTCTTGACTTGGGCCTTAAACACCTCAAACTTCTCAAAGGATTTGGACATATGCTTCAAGAAATAGACTCATGTATTTTGGCTATAATCACCTATGAAGATCATAAAATATTGACTTTTTCCTATTGTCAAATTTTATATAGGGCCATACAAATATGTATGCACCAACTCCAATGATGCTCTTTCCCTTCTATAATTCCTTGATTGGAAGGGTTGCCTATGTTATTTTCCTAAAATTCAAGCATCACATCTACCATTTGGCTCTACAATGATTGTTAAACCCCTAAGCATACCCTTCTTAGACAAAAGACTTAGTCCAAAATAACTCAAATGTGCATACCTTAGATTCCAAAGCCTCAAGGGATCTTGAATGAACATCTTGAATAGCCCTTGTTGTTGTACTGCTGTACACTTTCCATGCTTGGGAGGAGAAGCTACAAAATGGGCTAGTAAAATAATTTGAATTCATTGAGGAACTGTAGTGTCGTAAATTATACTCCCTTGTAGGTGATAGTACAATTTCACACTTATTTTAGACCTACTTTAGTGACCCTTGCATTTATGCATTTTCAAAATCTTCTTATTAGGCCCTAATCTCCTAAATTATGCATTTTGAAGCCTATTTTATCATTTTTTGAGAAATTGCAAGCATTGAACAAATGCATTCATTTAATTATTGCCCCAACACCCTATTTCTTAGAAAATAGGACCAAGATTGGGATGCCCTTGGGTGTTTGAGTCCCCCAATTTTTTCAGGATTCAAATTTGAATATGTTGGTGTCGACATTTTAACATTTGAAATTCAAATTGCAAATGTCGGCTATCAGGATCTAGTTTTTGAGAAATTAGAGAAATGCCTATAATACCTAGTCTTTTCACCATTTGAAACTAGAAAGCAAGAATTAGAATCTTGGAGAATCAAGAGATTATTAAATTATATCGTACACATTTGAATTTGTAATTTTACAAGCTTATTTGTAGATTTGATCAAGTCCTATTTTATGATTGAAGATTGATGCTAATAGATGAGCATGATGGATTCTAGGTTTGGGAGATGAATTTGGCTATTTCCTTCAACCTAATGACTTGTTTCCGAAGTTTTCTCATCTTCAAACTTCATCCCACTTGTAGCCTAAGCAAGGTATCATTATGTTTTAGATTTCTTAAGTGTTTTTTGACTTCCTCTTAGGTAGATCTTGTCATTTTTATACAAGAATCTTTCTCTAATGTACTTGAGTAGTGTTTTATGAATTTTAGGCACACACATTGTTATCAATAAACTCTATTAGCTATTGTGGAGGTAGAAATACCAAAATAGGGATTTGACTAAGGAAAACTCCTATATAGCCACCCCCCACCATCTCTTTTGCAAATTTGTCACAGGTGCAAATCTAAAGATGGAAGTTTGTAGGGTTGGAAACATAGAGCTATAGGATCAAGTTTTCAGTTCCAGAAAAGGCATACAAGGACTCAAATTCCCTTAGGGGACTTTGTACTCCTATTCAAACCATTTCAAAATTTACAGGAAATGTACATAGTGTTATGCCCTTCTCAAATTTTCCTGCAAATATTTGTTTCGGTCTGTTAGTCATCGAGATCTTGCAATTTTCATATTAGGGTATATAATCTAATTAGGTTAATCAAAAAAATCAATTCCTATCCATTTCCAAGGCTCAAAAGGATTAGATACATATCTAATTGACTCACCTTCATGGTTGAAATTCAATTTGCACACCTTGCTGATTTGCATCCTAATGTACCTTTGAAAAAGGAGCAAAAAGTAATCCTAGGTTTAGACATTAAACTTAGTGTTCCCTTTTTCTATGTTACAGGAACATCCTATTCTTTTTCATTGGGATTGTTGCTACCATGTTTTTACTCCCATTCTTATCAAAGATGATGCACTCACCTTTCTCCATCAACACTTTGTAACCTCTTTGGACTAGCTATCCAACACTCAAGAGGTTATATTTTATCCTTAGGGAAAAATAGAAGTTCTCTATCTCCTTTTTGTCACCATGCTTGGTACACTTCATTGTTGGCATTTCAATTCGCACCTCTAGAGTGCAGATTGGAAACATAAATATATGCATAGTTAGAATACTTTTCAAATTAGGAGGGGAATCACCCTCTTTTTTTATTATTGTTAAAAAGAAATATTAAACTAATTACCAATCCTTTTATCTCATCTGAGAGCACAAGGTTATAAAAATCTGTGTGTCGTAGCTGAAGTTTTCTTTGGTTTCGTAACTTCAACTACAATTAGGCCTAAACTAATGATGCTTCTAACTTCTCAAGTAAATTCAGAGCAAGAGAGTTAGAAGTAAATAGGGAATTATTGATTAACACAAAGCTTAAACAAACTTGTTTCCAAAACACATCCGAAGACTCATTGTACTTTTAGATGTAAATTGAAATAAAGATTATGAAAGCAAAAAATGAAACAATGTACTAAAAATATCGAGATAGTAGATTAGAGAAAAATAGGTGTGAGATTTCCTATTCTCAAATTTCCAACAAACCATAAAATTTAGGGACAACAAATTGTAGCAAATGTAGGCTTACAACATGCGATAAAACTAGATTACACTTGACAAAGTTGAACATATACTAAATAGAAAACTTGCAGGAAAAAGTAGGCTTAGAAATTTTGTTATCACAAGCACAGTTAAAAAACTAAATGGGCAAGGCTGCCCTTATTTATACACAAACAAAGGAGTAGGGAACCCTAAAATCTCCTTGTTTTAACAATCGGTCTTTCCAACATGCAAGCTTTATTTCTGTCTAAACAAAAGATAACTAATAGTTAACTAGAATGCTAACATCAATTAACTAATATAATACTAAAGAAAGCTTCAACTATACAATAGATAACTCCAAAGAATATAGATGAATGAAAAGAGGATAGCAAGTTAAAATTGGAAAAGACATCGAGTTAACAACCAATTTAAATCTTATCCTTGGAAAACATTGCATGCCTCAACTAACAGTTCACTCATTGACAACTTGAGAAATCATATCCTCCAAAAAGTTGTTAACTGCCTCTTCATCAAGTACACTAATACTCTTCAGAATAATGTACTATCTCTACAACATCTCTTCACCATTCGTGATCAGATTTAGAAATTCTTTTCTCTTTTTAGTTGCTTCATCAAATCTTGCTAACATTGTTGCAACCTGATTCATCTGACAAGTACCAGGATCACCATTAAAACTACTATGGATAAGTCTTTGAAACTTTGTTTGTACTTCACTGAGATCAATGTAAGCACCATCTTCATATTGATATTTACAAGGAATTTGTGACATAAACGTGCTTAAAAACTTGAGAGCACTAGCAATATTTTGTCTACACTCAGTCAATTCAACAGATATTGCTTCGTAAGTTTTTACTTTGAAGAGGTGTTGTTCTCTGAAAAAAGCTTCTTCTTATTCTCTTCTACAATAACTGAATCATAGGCCATTCTCAAGTCATAAATGATGATCTTTTCTCTTGGCTTCCATTCTGCTATGTTCTATTCTGACTCTTGGATTCTTGAGTGAAGATCGTGGGCATTTGATCCAGGGGGATACTCGACATCAAAAGTTGAAGTGTCCCTTATGCTCTAGTAATAGTCACCAAATTGAAGTGCTTAAAATTCTAAGTCCAATGCAACTTGAACGGGCTCAAAAGGAGTCTGTACACCCAAGATATGACTAGTCAAAGGTACGGGTCAAACAGGCACCTAAGGCCATCCAAAAAGGTGAAAAAAATCACCGTCTTATAATTCAATGGAACCAACGTCAAGATGAAGAGCTCATTGAGACCTTTCTAATGACGTTCATTTTGTTGAATTCCGAGCTTGTACACGCAAGTTACGCCAAGTCAAAGTTCATAGGTACCATGGTTGACCAATTGTATAGAAGATGATGTCAGTATGATGTCACGACAGTACAAACAATGATGTGGACCAACCAGATGTTGACATGTGGTAGTCCATATGCCAACATGGATCTTGACATGTCAAGTGACGTGGCAGTACGGTTTCAGAGGTAGACCAATGACAGACGAACATGTGCCAATCGGTGGCAGGATGGTGTGTTGGTTGTGCAGTTGAGGTGGCAGTTTCAAAAAATCAGAGGGAACCACGTGGCACCCCCTCTATGTCTCCTCCAGCACGGGTTGTTCTATCCAAACTGATTGCTAAAATATAATGGGGGGATTCGATCCCCCCACCCCATGTTTGCAAACTAGCCGCCCGGTCGTTGCACCACATAAATTGTGCTTTACCATACATGACGATAGGTTCCTTTTATTGAGTAAAATGTTGGAATTTAGTTTTAAATTGAATGGTGGTGGGGCAACCACCCCACCACCAAAAACTATAATCACCAACAAACCATCAAATGCCTTTGGAATAGTAGTGGCGTTGGTTGGTTTTGTTGAAGACCAACAACCGAATACCCTCTATTTTAAACAATTCCCTCTAAATTTTAAAACTAATCTCCTAATTATTTTAAAAAGAATAACAAATAAACCTAGAGAAGCCCGAGAATATAAATTTTGAAGGGCCTACATAATTTTTAAATTATTAAAAGGGGATATTAATGATTTTTATATGTAATAGGGGGGATTATGTGGGATTTTTTTGCTTGTAAAGGGAGATAGGCAATATTTTGTAAATCATTTGGTTATCAACCAAATTGGGCTATTTTGTTTTATAAAAAGGGGTGAAATTGGGAGAGTGAGGCATTCAAAAATTAGGTAGGTGGTAACGCTAGGAGAACTACATTGAAGACTTGGATCCATTCTTGTATGTCGAAGGAACATTATGCCGCCAAAATGCTGGAAGGGAATGGTTTTGTTTCACAATTGTAATCTTGTTCTTGGAGCATAATAGGATCGGTCACTCTGTTGGAGAGGGACCCAGAGATGTATTCCATTCAGATGAACTCCGTTATCAATTGTGTTTTGTCTTCTATCTCTTTCTCTCTTTCATTTTGTTATCATCTTGTTATGCTATGTTGATTAAGTATTTTTTTTATGTTAAATTCGTTTGTAAAGCTTGAATCAATCGTTGTGATAGTTAAACATTGATTAGCAATTGTCATAGATCCTAAAATAGATCAAATTTGGTATCAGAGCTTTGTGTGACTAGTATTGCAGAAGTGGATGCTAACACGTTCTAGGAAACAATGAGGTGAAGGTGAGCTAGAAGAATACAATCCTGAGATCGGAAAATGAAGGACTTTTCCAACGATGGAAGAAACTAAAGCTGGGAAAAGTACTGAGCCTGCGCTTGATGATAAGTCTTTTCAGCGAGCCTTTCTTGACATGAAGGCTATGGTGGAAGAGTTTTATGTAGAAAAGAAGAAGCGCAAAAAGGGAGATTCTTCGAAGCGCATAAAGAAGGAAGATCAAAAGGACAAAGAAAGAAAAGCTCCAAAAGCTCCATCTCCTCCATCTTCCCCTTCTTCTCCATCTTCCCCTTCTTCTTCCTCTTCTTCTACTACTATTAATCCTTTCAAGAGCAAGTCTAAGCTTATTATTAAACTGGATGTAAAATTTGAATTTCCTAAGTACTGTGGGGAGTTAAATGCCAAAAAGTTAGATGATTGGATCCAGTAGGTAGAAGTGTATTGTAGGATTCAATGCCTAGTAGAAGATGCTTCTATGATCCAGTTAGCCACTCTCCAGTTGGGAGGTACAACTCTCACCTGGTGGGAGATCAGGACTCGGGAGGAAATTGCTCGCCATGGTAAGGTTAATATGACTTGGATGGCATTTTTTGTTGCCCTTAAAAAATAGTTTTACCCTTTAGGTTATATGAAACAATTAACAATGAATTGGCAAACCTTTAGGCAAGGTAAGGGTCAGTCTGTCCAAGATTACACCCATGAGTTTAGAAAATAGGCTATTGCTTTCAATGTTCCATTGTATACTCAGGATACATTACTCAAGTACATAGGTGGTTTGCATTCTTACCTAAGACATACTATTCTAATGTTGATTCCTAGTAATTTGGACGAAGTGTCAGTCCAAGCCAGTCATTTAGAGTCAAGGGGTAAGAACACTTTTAGTGATAATTTATCAAAGAAACCATCTAAGTCTGAGGAGAATTCTAAGGGTAAAGAAAAAGACAAAGATAAAGGAAAAGGGAAGAAGATAGCTACAGTTAAGGAGGGTGATAATCCCACATGCTCCCATTGCAAGAAAGAGGGGCATGATGATTCGAAGTGCTAGAAGTTGCATCCAGAATTAAGGCCAAAAAGATATGGAGGCAATAAAGGCAAGCAAAAGACTGTTGCAATGATTCAACAAGATCTTGGATCTTACTCTAGAGATGAAACAAAGATTGTTGTTGTCGGGGTCCAAGGTAAAGGGAAAGGTATAACTCTCTCTTCTGATGCAAATGTTTCTAATGCAAATGCAAGTACAAGTAAAGTATCTACTCCTCCTAAAGCTAATAAACAATAGAATGAATTGTTTCATATTTGAGTTGTAACTAAGCACACTAAGATTGACACACTGTTTGATATGGGTTCTCAAGTCAACTTAATATCTGAAGAGGTGGTAAAGAAACTTAATATAACTACAACTCATCAAAGCCATATCCACTTGGATGGGTTTTCAATGATGCTCAACTACAGGTAACAAAATAATGTAAATTGAGATTTGCTATCACTCCAAACTTCGTTGATGAGGAAGAGGTAGATGTTGTTCCTTTGGATATTTTTGGGCTTGTGTTAGGGAGTCCTTATTTGTATGACAAAAAAGCAATATTTTATAGGGGGGAGAATAAGTATCATCTCTTTAAGGATGGGATAGAATACATTGTACGTGCACACAAAGTTAAGACTAATCTTGCACTTGTTAATGCTAGTCAGATGAAAAGGTTGGTCAATTCTAGTAAGAACTTTGTATTAATGCTTGTAAAACCCAAAGAGGATGAAAAAGCTGAAGCATTTAAGGGGTGTGATCC
>VDFB02359529.1:0-48365 GCA_007258455.2 Sequoia sempervirens
TCTGCTTACCGTGCGTTAACCAATTGAGGGTGGTGCCTACGTGGAGCTTACAGATGTTCAGTCAGAACTCCAGGCACTCATTCATATACCATTTTTGATGGGGAGGCGGTTGGCTGTAGTTACTTTCGACTTGATCATATCAACACACGATGAAACAGCGAAGGAACCGGTCTCGGATCACGGTGTGAGGACATCTTGCATCGACATAGCATTCTTCGTCAGAGTCTCATCGCTCCGGACAGTGACACAGTCAACAATCTCATTGAGGGGTTGATTGCTCGAGATCACACACAGTGAACTTCAGTTCCCACTTCTCAGGATAGACTTCACACACACGAGTTAAACTGGATGTTACCCTTTTCAGTTAACTCGGGGTTGTCATCACATGCATACCTATTCTGAGAATCGCCTTGTTCACTTGGAGTTGTATTTAGGGTTTTCGTTAACTGATGATAGTCTTCCAGTTAACTTGTTTTAATAAGGACGTGCATGCTCGCACAATTGTCCATTTTTAGATTAGATGTTTCAGTTAAACTGAGGGTAGTTGCCCAGTTAACTGTATAGTTTGCTTAATTAGGGTTGGGCGCATTGCTTGCATGCATTGCAGGAACTATAGATAACACAAGGTGATTTTAGGGTTCCCTACACCTTGATGTATATAAATAAGAGCTTACGCTCATTTGTAAATAACTTTTGCTTGAGAGAGAAATATATGCTGTGCCCACCTTGCCCTCAATATTGCTCTTTTTCGTATTTGTTCATGTGTCTTCACTATTGCAATTGATTGTTATACCACATAGGGTTTCGAAAGATTGTGATGCTGAATTCTTTCCATAGATTAGATATATCTGTTTGAACATCTTTATCATTGAAATCAATTGTTATACCACCTAGGGTTCCAAAAGATTAAGGTGATAAGGCTGTTTTGTGTTAATTTACCATTGTGATCGATCGTTATACCACCTAGGGTTTCGAGAAGTTGCAGCGATAAATCTGTTTTGTGAATCTTTATCAATATAATTGAAGGTTATACCACCTAGGGTTTCGTGAGATTATAAAGATAAAGGCTGTTTTGTGAAGGCTTTGCTGATTCGATCAAGTGTTATACCACCTAGGGTTTCATAAGATCGTCTTGGTAAATTCTTAAATCTGTTGTGCCCAATAAGTTGGTTTAGATTGAGATGATAGTTGTGCCCACCTTGCCTTCAAGTAGAGAGTCTAAACCCGCTTATCGTCAGATAGTCAAACCTTGCTCCGTTTCCTCTTGCTCTGTTTTCCTGAGGAGATTGGATAGATATAAGTTGTAGTTTAGTTGATTTGCAAAACCAGAGAAAACTCAGCTGCAACGTAAAAGTTCTTTCAAGAAAGTCTTGTGCCTCTAGCAGCTGAAACAAAAAGACAGGAAGTAGTTTTAGCTTATTTTTCCTTTGCAAAGTATATTTGTCAAAGTACATCGAGGGAGCTTCCCCTCCATAATTCGAAGAGCACTCATTGCGTAGTGTGCATAGGCTGTTCATAACAACTTGTACTCTAGAGGTGTTAGTTGTTACGCCAACACTGCCGATGTCATGTCATGGTGTGCAGGTATGAAGACTGATCCTCCGGACAGAGGAGAGATATCACTCGGGGAGGAACTTGGTCGGGTAAGCAGTAACGAGTACCAAATGAGCATACACACACGTCAGTATAGGTTCTAAGAAACCAAGTCAGTTATGTTGGTCTAGATAAGTCATCCTTAGGCTTGGAGTTATGTTTACTTCTTTATGCTTTGAAAAGTGATGATTACTTATTTGTCTGACTTACTATGCTTTGACCATGATATGGAAAACGTGAATGGATATATGTTAATAGGTCAAGTGGGTATGTATATACATGTCAATACATACGTATGTTCGGCGGATGGATATGCCCATACGTACGTGTCAGCATGATATACATACATTTACATGTACTTTGCATACAGTGATATATATATATATATTTAACCACGTTACCTATAGCCTGGGGATAAAGATGTTAATTGTAATATTGATTGGAATTTACATACAATCATATTTACATGAATACGTATGCATGTATATTGAAAGTATGCTGACTGGCTCACAATATACATACGTAACAATTAATACGTATAAGTATAAATATTTAAATGTTAGTATATTTAATAATATATACGTATATATTTTATATTATAGTTTTACTTAAATATATATATGTATATATATAAATATATTTAAATGTTAATATTTAAATATAAATATATTCATATATTACAGAGTAAATAAATCTATAATAAAAATATATAAATATATATTAAATATATAAGAATATTTATTGTTGCCTAAAGTGATTTAGGAAGTCAATTTTATTTTACCTTGAGTAATTTTGGAAATAGAATTTTAAAATACCTTGGTAAATTTATAAAACGATTTTTACTATATATTGTTACATTTGAAGATTTTAAAAAGGATATATTTGATTTTGAAATCAATGTTAAATATTATAAACTATGGGAAATCGAAATATATTAAGAGAGATAAATGTTTTATTAAATACTTTATAGTAAAAAGTCGAAATATAACTTTAAAGGAAAAACTGAAGAAAGCCTTACCCGTGAAATGGCGGATGAAGGAAAACGCAGAAAATGGAAAGAAATTCTCAAGCGCGGCTAGAAAAAGGGCGCTCATAGCCTGAAACGTGGACGCCTTCTGATAAGGGACTTAGTCTCAGCATCAATTTTTACTTATCCTTACCTATTGAAATACGCATCAACCTGTAGGTGGCGTTTTACAGTTTCGAGTTGAATTATTCATGATTTGCTGGCTTGAAGGAAGTCGAATCACCTCCATTTTTAATGACTTAGGGTTTGAGAATCCGCCAAGTGACGTTTGACTGAGTATTGAAGCTTGGTTGTCATTTTGCATGCCCAAAATTGTGGAAAACTGTTGCAATTCGGGATTATAAATACTCGCCATTTCATCCATCAAAGGAGATCTGCGCAATACATCTTTAGAGTCATCCTATTGAGTTTAGAAGCTTCTGCTGTAAGTAATTTATGTTGCATTGCATCATTTTAATCAAAGTGTGAGAATGAGAAATTTATACCAGCTGCATTTACCAGTTTGTGCATAGAATACCTTGTAAAGAGGAAGAGAAATAGTAATTTTCAGAATAGAAGTTTGTTTAGGGAGAGTGCTGTGAGAAGAAGAAGCTTATATTAAAAGAGGGATAGTTGCATTCCACCATCCTCATTTGAGAGTCACTGCCAGTCTGCATTTTGCCATCCTCATTTGAGAGCCACTGCCAAAACAGTGCTGGAAGAAGCTCTTAATCACAGCTGTAGCAATTAATTAATTTCTAAGGAAGAGTTTGAGACTGGTGCTGGAAGTCTTTCGTTGGAGGTCTGAGGAGCTGCGAACACAATCAAGTTCACCCTCTAAAAGGAAAGGCATATACCAAGCATGATGTTTCTTCTTTCATAGTCTAGAGTGTATTTCTTAATATACATCTAAAAGAGTAAATACTGAATGTGCATAGTTAAGGAATTGCATTGAGTTCAATACTTCAATTAAGATAAATAAGAAATGATTCTATGTTGCGTCATGTAAGTAAATTACCTTAAGGAATAGTTATGCATGTTTTTCTGGAGTAAAAACCTATTGGCATTAGTGTGTGTTTTGCATTAAGATAAGAAATATGTATGAACTCCATATGAGGAGTATATACGGTTTCAACGACTGAAGGATTGTGAAAAAAGGGATTATATAAGTAAAGAACTTAAGGGAATAGTTTACTTATCTTACATTTAAGAGAAATAACGGAAAAAGATAAAAGGGAGGGATTTATTTGTATTTTGAATGACTTTTGCATATTGTGTATGATCTCTGTATATGGAGAATACGTAGGTGTACTTATTATCTACTAGGAACAAAATGAAGGCAGAATCAAGTAAAGTCTTTTAGCTTAAGTTATTAGAATAACAGAGGCAAGCTAAGTACTCCTAGGATAAAGATTTCCTAATTAGGAGGGTTGATACTAGACACTTGTAGAATGTCTCATTTCTAGTAGGTTCGTATGATTGTAGGATATCTGGGGTGACGGATTACCCAATGAAGGATAAAACCTACGCGTAGAGTAAGGAAGCCTCAAGTCAAATCGGCCCTGAGTAGTGTATATGATAGATGACCTTCATTCGAAGTACTGAATGAGAATACTTTGGCCAAAGTAGTGAAAGGTACGACATCCACTTAGGTGTGAGATAGTTGAGACTACACTGTCAGTTCATTGTGATCCGGGTACTAGATTGAGATTGTGAAATAGCAAGGTTCTAGTTGTGTAGGACACAACACTATGCTCAGTTGGTAATCGTTAAAGGATACCCTACCAATCTCTTCTTCGAAGGGAGGGTCGTTCATTGTGAAATGATCGTGCGGGGGACCGCATTATAAGTCCGTGGTTGGCAGAAAAGCGCCCGAGTGATGTTTCTCCTCCACAGTAAGCGGTTGATGTACCAAGATTTGAAAGGAAGGACTCCTGGACATTCTTACTTCTATTTGTGCAAAAGCTTACGGGCTATGTATGTAATTGTATTACTTTTGAACTCTGATTTGTATTTGCAAAAGAAATGGAATTCGTGTGGAAACATGTTGTAACTTGTACGTATTTATCAATAAAGAAAGGAAATTTTTTATTGTATCGTCTTTGTTACTTGATATCTTTACATGTTTTAAGTGAAAATTGGAAAGTTTTTAATTTATGCAGAATTGGGTCGTTACATTAACAGTATCAACCATACTACTGTCAATCACAATTCTAAGCAATAGGAAAGATAGTCTATCGAAATCGAACTCCTCAGCATACCTCCACATGGTAACAAACAGAACTGACTGCAAATGTGACATCTACAAATCTTTTTGCAAGGAGGAAAGCAATCCTTTGCAAGAGCTCAACAAACTCATACTCAAATCTCTGCATGAAGCTACTATGCCTCATCTGAATTATACTGACACAACCATGAAGACTACAGAAAACACTCATAGTTCCAGCCCCATGAGTCTCAGAATGGTGAACCAAAGCATGTGAGAAACTGCTGTCCTGAATCAACACTGAGAGTAAACTGTCAAAGTTTACATCACAAACCATCATAAGATGAATTTGGAGAGTAGGAAGGGTGTGAAGGAACAAATAATTGCTGCTGATCAAGGCTAGGATCAGCGTAGTGCAATCTGATTCTCGAGTCCTACACAAAAGAGAACAACAACACCACTCAAAATCCCAAGCGTGAGCATGTGAGATGACCATCGAGCTACAAGGTGACACCTCCAAAGTGGCCGGAAAACAAACTAGAGCAATGTCCAACTGAAAACTGCCACCTCTTTGACAAGTAGTGATGGAAAAACTCTCCCAAATGAGAGTAACTCCACAAGTAAGGTGGCTGGTCTGCCTCCAATCAGCAAACTCGTGTCTCAAAATCTGCCCTTGTCTTAGCTGAGGATCACTGCCAAAAGCAACCAACTGTTTATTTCTCCAACCCATACTCAAAATTATTCTCCAATCCATTTGTTGATGAACAAACAAACCCATCAAGTGGCAAACAAAGAAACGGACAAGATCAACAAATCTGGGAATTTGATCCTTATTCCTCCAATAGTCCTTTCCAAATGTAATAAGCTCTATCAAGCCAAATTGAGGATCCCAAGCACGGATACCCAACCGAAAATGATTTTCAACCCATAGCAAGGTAATCTCAATGCATCCCCAAGTGCCAGTAAGGATCAAGTGCATACAGAAGAGATTGATGCCTCCTCTAGTGAACCCTTGAAGCCTATCCATGAAAGTTTCAACAACATTGGAGCATGAAATATTAAATGACCTCAAATCCAACTCCAACAATGGTCTAATAAGTGCCAACACATCATTCAACCGAAGGGATGGATTGACAGGCATACAAACATCAAGTTCAGGTCCATCTTTCTTCCCTATTTCATGAGTAACAAAACTGAAATCTTTGCTCCTTGCTGCTGTAATGAAGTTACCAGCAGCTACCAAGTCTTGCTTTGTTAACACCTTGGTGTCGGAGATGTTGAAATCTCCTTGAATCATCATTTCCCATGTAGAGACTCCATCCTCAAACCCACTTATGCATTCATTACTAACCAACAAACGTGGCACATCCTCATGGAGTGATATCAAAGCATCCAAGCATTGGAAACTATACTTAGTCTCATTCTCCGTTTAATCCTCCATCTCATAGAGAGGATTATCATAACTTTCCTCATCATCCTCTTCAAAGAGAGGATTGTCAAAAACTTGAAAGTTATTCCTTCCATGTTGCTGATCCAAATCTGCACTTGCAACTTCAATCCTTCTTGTGAGACCTTCTAGGTCAAACTCCTCTCGAAGACTATCAAGCTCACCAATTACTTGCTTGATTTCTTCGGCTCTATGTGCATTCTCTTGCTTCGTGAAAAATTGGAAATCAGCAAACTGATTTCCTACCTCCATTAATGCCATTTGAGTTTCTTCTAATGTAGCCTTTGTTGATTCAAACTCCAAAGAAAGTTCATCGAACTTCCTCTCTCTATCTTGAGAAGCACAATTGGTCTTCTTTGCAACTTCAATGGCGTGATCACGATCTTCAATCAAGTGCATGTACTCGGACTTCAAGATTACCAAAGAGTTTCTGATAAGTTGCAAATTGGAAAGAGCAACTTCATCTTTCACTCCTCTTTGTCTCACTTCAAGTTGGGCCTTCCAGTAAAGCTCTTCAACCAAGCTAAGTGTGTGATCAAACAAGGATAGAGTTTGCACTTCCTTGTCAACGGACACCTTGAATTGTCTTTCCCACTCATAAGAATGCGAAGATGGTGAACTGCTGATAGGCTGCAACTGAAAAGCAGACCCCTGTCCCTTGTCTTTGCTGCCCTCAATGCTGCTCCAACATTCTTGTACTTCACCATCGACTAGTGGAGAATGCTCATTGTCATAAAAAGCATCATACTTCACAAATTCTTCAACACAATGCTTGCAATCAGCTTCACGCATTGAAAAATCAGATTTGTGTTTAGTAACACCTTCAAACTCTACATCTTCAAGAGCCATATGGTCTTCTAGCTCTTCTTCTTCATTAACGTCTCCTTGGTCAAATATTATCGCAGCATCAAACTTGATCAATGGATCATAATTGTCCGCTGTTCGGAAAGTTTCTGTAGCAACATAATCTTCTTCTTCAAAGACAACTTCTCCTCCAAGGGCTACCTCATAGTTTTCCATGCAATTTGGTTCTTGTTCTTCATCAGGATCAAAGGGAAACTTATCCCACACAGGTTCTTTAACATAACTTGATGCCAACACACCCGGATCCCAAATGCCAAGGGGTTGACTGAGATGATCAACAGGAAGAGGTTTTTCATGCTTCATTGGAAGTATTAACTCAATGAATAAGTCAGCTCCTAAATCGCTTAAGCTGATATCTTCAAAAACATTTTCCTCCAATGGTTCGGTTTGCTGGTCAAATCCAAGTCCGACAATGTCACCACCGAAAGGGAGTGAAGAATCTTCGATGCTTGTTGTTTCGAAAACTTCACCTTCATTATCTTTTATGGAACCATCATGAGAAAGTATGTCGCTGATTTCTTTAGGTGGAACTTCTTGGGAAGTTGAGACAGCAACAAGAGTAAAATCTTTCATCATCAAATCTTCAATATGATCTTGCATGAACTCCGTAGAGTCATAACCAACATTGTTACATCCCAAATTGAGACGTTACAATTTACCATTACTAGATAGAGTAAATGTGAATTCTGAAGGTAAATTAATGATGCTTGTACCTCGTTTTCAATATGAATGTTGTTTCATTTGATGTTATTCTTGGTGAAATACTGCATAAAGGAGAATATAAGGTTATTGATTTATGAATAATCTAACTTTTGAAATATTTCATGTATTCTGCTTTGTTTTGAGCATATGATTCCCGTTGTCGTGACATGGTGTGCAGGAAGCAGGTTCGTACCTCCAGGCAGAGGAGAGATATCACTCGGGGAAGAACTTGGTCGGGTAAACAGTAATGGATACCAACTGGACATACACACACAAACCTTAGAACTGTGTAAGCTAAGTCATTGTTCTGGTTAAAGGTAAGTCATCTGTAGGCTTGTCTAGTATCATTAGGAGTCGTGTCTTCTTCTGAATGTGTAAACAAGTGATGCTTGCCAGTATAACCTTATAAATGACAAGTTCTGGTTAGAGGTGGATATGTGTATTTGTACATACGAATACGATATGTACAAGTACCCATAAGTACATTCATGTCGATACAAACGTATTAAGCAGATGGATATGCCATACGTATGTGTCGATATAAATGTATTTATGGATACTTACACATGTAGTATATATATACTGATATATATACAAATATACATAACCACGGCTAACGAGATAAATGAATTATATATTGTAATGATATCTTGCCTCTGAAATTATACGAATACATATATATAAATTTACAAGTTTAATGTATAATGTAAATGAATATATATGTATTAGTATAATGTTAAGTATTTCAATATATTTAATATTATATTAAAATATTAATATAATATAGTTTAAAATGTATATAATATTATTTAAATTGATAATTTAAATAATTATGCATAAACTATATTATATAAGTATTTTAATAGAATAAACAAATATATTAAAATAAAAGATTTGTCAAAATCAAATGAAATAAAAATTAAAACATTTCAAAGCACTTTTATTAAATGCGAATGCAAATCTGGGAAGAACTTAAAAATCGCGGATTTCATAAAAATCACGAATTGCATAGAAAACGCGGATTTTTCAAATGTATTCATTGAAATGTTAATCTTCAAATATGAGCTTGCATAAATGCGTCATTTTTACTTTGAAAACTCTATTAAAATATTAAAGATTTACCAAAGCGAAATAAAGAAGAAAAAACGCGAAAATGCAGAAGGGAAAATGAAAAACGCGCAGAGAAATCACGCGACTAGGGCCAGGCGTCAGAAAATAAATGAGATATTTCTTGCTATGCGAAAAGAATGAAATTTGGACGCCATTTGAGCAAGGAAGAAGTCAGAAATGAAACTTGGCATTTAACCTAACTGTAAAAACGCGCCGGTTGAAAGTTGTCACAGTTTTAACAGTCTGAAACAAATTCGAATTAAAATGAACTTCTTGCTGTCATACATGGAGGTCGAAACCCTCACCAGATTGATACACGTTTTTAGTTTGAAACGTTCTTCAACCTGCTGGCAGTTCTGGCGCCATAGAAGGTGGAAATCAGTTTCAAAATGAACCTATAAATAAACCTGCGTTTGGCATTCCTTCACACACGAATTTGCAGTCAGTTTCTTGAGCATTTTAAAGCTAAAAAGTGAGTTCGCCATAAGAGAGAAATTGCTAAGTTATTCTGTTAATACAAGAGAGCAGAAGTTGAAATTACTGGTAATCTTTGAATAGAAGAGGAGCAATCAGGAATTGTCTTTTACTGTGCTGAGTAATTGATTACAAGAATCCAAACTGAAAGTGATCTGAGTAGAGGCCAGTAAAGGAGCTACCTTCCAACTTCTGGAAAGCTAATTCAGGCATGCTAAATTCTTTCTTTACATATTTTCCTAATTTTCCAGAGTAATCTGATAGGTCTCTGATTTATAGTTATGGCTGGAAAGGAAAGAGTTTGACTGTCTGGTAGACTTAAATTGAATTCAAAAAGAATGTCAGTTTCTTAAACATGTGATAAGTTGTGATATAAAAGTATCATGTAAATAGTCATATCATGGTTTTGTTGTCAATAATGTACGGTTTACATTACTTAAAGGAAAGCAACCTGCGTATTATTTAATGGCTCTTTATAATGAGCATATGCTTGTGTTTGAATAATAGTTACTAGGGTTGAGTCTAGAATATTTGCAAGATATACTCTACAACTTAATACAAACGACTTAATCAAGTTATTGTATCCCTAGGATGAATATATCCGGAATTAGGGCGTCGGTTGTAGTATCTTGTTTAATAGATTCATCATTCTAGTAGTAAAATGTTGTAGGAAGTCTAGGGTACGGACTACCCCGATAGACCAACCTACGCGTAGGGTAAGATAGCCTCAAGTCAAGTTGAACCTGGCTAGTGTATGTGACAAATGACCTATGTTCTTCATTGAACGTAACACTTTGGCCAAAGTAGTGTAAGGAACCATTTAGTTGTTGTACTACACTGTCAGATCACCGTGATTCCGAAATACAACCTAGTTTGTGATTTGCCGTTAGCACGAAAACTAGTTTTGTAGAATCACAGCACTATGTCCAGTTGGTAGTCGTTAAGGGTTACCCAACCAATCTCTTCTTCGAAGGGAGGGCCGTTCATTGCAAAATGATCGTGCGGGGGACCGCATTATAAGTCCGTGGATGGCGGAAAAACGCCCGAGTGATGTTTCTCCTCCTCAGCAAGCGGCCGATGTACCAAGATTTGAAAGGACGGATTCCTAGACCTTCTTACTACTATTTGTTCTAAAGCTCATTGGAGCTATGTTAGTTAAGGTACGTATTCTTGTTTCATGTACTTGTGAAGTTATTATATTGAAATGGAATCTTTGTTGTATATTAATATGGCAATTTGTTCATGTTTTGTCAATAAAGAAAAAGAAAAATTCTATTGCAATGACATGATTAACTTGTTTACATACTTGTAGGATGTAAATTATGAAAATTTTAATTTTACCGAAGGGTCGGGCTGTTACATGGAAGGGTCGGGCTGTTACAAACATCATCACTATAGTCTTGGTCATAAGCTGGTTCTACGACATCACTAGCATTTTTTTCCATCTTGTATTCCTTCAACGAACTCATCCCACACAACAGTACTACTAAAATTTTCTGTGAAGTCATTTCTCTCAAGACCTCCATGGGCTGAATCCAAATTAGGATTCAAGACTGCTGCTATGTTCTGATCTTCATCACTTGCTATCACATGCAAGTCTCGGAAAGTATTGTGGGGCTCTTCCACACATTCTTCAACTGACAAAGTTTCATCAACATGCTTGTTTGTGGGCTGCAATTCACAAATAGACACTTCATCTTCTTCCTTCTTTGATCCTTCAACCAAAACTTGTTCTGCTTCCCTTTTTATCATTTTCCTGATGTGGTCCACCATCTCCGACTTTTCGGGCTTCAGAAATGCCACACAATTCAAATGGGTATCAAATGAAACATTGTTCCTATAATCATCTGGGATGTTTTGATATTGCTCACGGAGTATGGCAGCCTCATGTTCACATTGTCTTTTGTACTGTTTGGCATACTCAATGAAATCTCTTGTGGCCAAACTAACATTTCCTTCCTCAAATGCCATAATCGAATCTGACTTCTCACGATTACTGAACAAACGATGATACATCTTTGAAACTTCTGAAAACTGATCTAAGCTCGGTTCTGACCTCTGGTGAAGAAACTGATTTCCCTATCACTCAACTGTCAACTGAACTTTGATGGGCACAGGATGGCAGGATCTTGGCTCTGATACCACTGAAATATTCCGAGCCAAATTTTTTCGTTTTTCAAATTACAAATTACAAACCAGTGCACCCGTTAAGGTTAGCAGCTAAACCAAAACGTGCTGAAGCAACTCTAACCAGAATGTACACCAGGATCCCGATGAGGGCAAGGTGTGAGCATTGGTCAGAGGATCTAAATCAAAATGCTTATGCAAGAACTCTAACCAAGAATGGCGCCAATGATGGCGAGCATATGGTCAGAGGGTCTTCTACACTAAGTACTGAAAGGGAACTCGACACCAACTATGTGCTACCCAATCCAGTATGGAATTGAGGCGACCATATGGCGGAGTATTACAAATAACAATGCTTGAAAGAAATTTCTGAATTGCTGAAGGGACTCAACACCTAGAATGTGCTTTCTAACCCAGAGTGGGAAAGTAGCTACCATAGGGCGGAGATGTAACTATTACAAAACAATTACTGAAGATAAGAATGAGAAATTACAAGTCATGATAAAGCAATATTAAAGAACAACTGGTCAGTACTACTGCCAGCTTACAATAGATATTATTGCTTGCAATATCAAGAGATTAGATGCTTTTCCAAATGGTGCATTCAACGAGATATCTTCTGCAGAGTTTTCAAGAAAACCTCAACACCAATCCAATAAGGAAGATGCAGATTTCTCAAGACTGTTGTGACAGATCTGCATTTTTCAACATATAACCAGCAACATTGAAATTCATGGAATTGCTCATAACTTACTCCCCTCTTACCCAAATGACCTAATCTCAGATGCAAAACACAACTAATATGAAGGCGCCTAAAATGAAAGCAAGAAACCCACTTAAAATGCCCACATTTATTTTTGCACAGATCCCACTGCACAGCAGATGGTACGACTTCAAGAAAAGGGCGATCTGCTGTTAAAAATCACTGTCTTCATTAAAAATTCTGCAAACTTGAGAATAATGACGCCTATCCCTAGCAATGAGAATGGGATAATACCCAGAACAATATTTTGTTGTTTTTTTGACTTATGAATAAAAACATGAATCTGCTGTAGCAAACAATGCAATATCTAGAATTTCACTAATATGCAAAATCAGAAACTACTGAACTACAATGCTGATTACAATGCACAATTCCCAAGAAACTCACAAACTAGACTAAATCACCACTAGTTGCTGTGTTGCAAGCAAGAAGCGATGCCCGAGCTAGGAGGCCTTCATTCCTCGAAGCAATTCTAGAGCCAAACCGGCAGCATAACAATACTGTAGACAAAAGATGCTCAAATGAGAACCCAAGGCTTCCTTTTATAATTTTCCGTTGCCCTTTCTCGAAACCCTAACCTTCTTTTAAGAGTCAAACCCTAATTCTTCAGCAAATGGCGTCCTTTTTCTTCAAGCTGCAATTTTGACTTTTAATTAATAATTTATAACCTTGGAAATGGCGTCCCACTTAAGGCTTTTAAATCATCCTTAATAAATTCAATATTAACTCAATGATGGCGCCACCCTTCAAGTCCACCTTTTAAAATAACATTAAGTTAATAGACTAGGCCAAGGTGATAACATAACATTAAAATATAATGCTATTAAATAGAATGAGCTTATCTCTCCGAAACTGCATTCCGAAGCTAGAAACTGAATAAGCCAATTGAGTCAACTGAAGAGGAAGGTCAATTGTGCCAAGACCAACAGGTTCACTGCCCGAAATAGAATTTACTAAAAATAGTAAATTCCTGAAGATGCTCAGAATGCTAAGAAGAACATACCACTGCGAAGCTCTCTGAAAACCCATAAAGAATCCGCCATTAAAACAACCAACCCCGAGCAAGAACATCCTTCAAAATAGGAAACCCTAATTTTACCTTCCGACTAGCCTTCGGGTGATCCGGAAAAGGCCAACGGTCACTGGAAAGATCAGTTTTGAGAAGGGGACATTACACCGTCTCAGAGAAATATACACTACAACAAATCTTCATGATGATGTGACTCCCTCTGAAGCTCCAAGTACTTGCATCAACCTCCTGACCTCCTTGTCCAAGGTTGCCTTTGTTGGTTTGTCAGACTCCCTTCAAATGTTATTTCCTTCTCTTCGAAGAAATTGATCACAATCTATATAGGTTCTTCCTCTTTGAGAGATGTCTCTAGTGAAGTTATGTACCACCAACTCAGTCCCATGGTTGCAAGCTGTGTCTCCATTGATATCATGTTAGTTCATTTCTTCAGCCTGCATGACTTCCTCATAGGATGCCTCAAGCTCTTCCTCCCTTGAATGCAATCTCTCATCATCCTTTTGCTCCTCGATCTATCCTGGAAGTATTTTTTAGAGAGATTACTAATAGTTCATAGAATCAAACTATCTTGAAGAGAAATACCAATGCTAGAAGCATACATGATTCACTATTCCAATGTAATAGCATGAATTGATAACTACATAAAAATTCATGAACATTATTCAAACATGAAATACTTATCTCGTTGAAATCAAAATATCCTTAAGTGCTGCACTTAAACACTTTTCGGGTCTGCACTTATCTTTCCTGAGATCTGCTCATTATTTCACAATAATTTCTTAGATCTGCTTACTAGAATGCCTTGTCCTTCAAGCTCCACTAAGGCTTCTATTACTCCAACTACTTGAAGTACCTAAAGCATTTCGAAGTCTATGATTTATGCAAGCATACAAGGTGCTCCTAACATATTAAGTATTTCCGACTCCCACCACAAGTTACATATGTGCTGCCTTGATAAACCCGACACCCAACTCCAACTTTAAGACACCTGTAATTTCCGCCACTTATGTATATTGAATCACCTTTCATTAAAGCACCATAACTTCCTTGACAATTTCATACCGTTTGAGAACGACACCTTTGCAGGTATAAGTGGTAGCCATAGGTTGAGTCGTCACTATCCAAATAACTATTTTCATATGCATTGACCATATTAAGGCGTCAAATGAATCTCAAACCCATCAATAAGGAATATGCCAATGCGAAATTTTATCTTCTGCCAATTATTTGATTGCGACTCACTTCCAACTCACACAGTATTTCCGGCTTCCCCTAAAGACTCCATGTTACAAGAAGATGATGTGTTGCCTTTGCTAGGTTCCACAATTTGGCTTGAATTATAATAATCTCTCCATATCGTCTTGTTTCCGGTACTAAGACATTGGCTTTAAAAGAAATATTAACACCATTTTATGATGTAAATCTTGGCATCAAAATACGTGTTTACACAAAAATTAGAATATATTTGCTTGCTTTGTGACTTCTAATCCTTCTTTCGTGTGAGGTAGACGACTCTTTTCTTCTCCATAGAACTTTACCCGAATTCTGAAACCCACATATGCTCCCTTACAATGACTCAGCGACAGGAGGTGAAATAGAATAATCTTTCACCGATATTATTTGTCAATATGCTCGATAACATCATGAATGGCGTCAATGTTAGTGAGGATCAATTCGTGCACCCAAATTAATACAAGCTTAAGCATCGACTTGATTTCCAAATGTTTTCCTTGTGGTTTCAAGAATTGATCCCGTCCACACTTCACAATTCCGAATTGATTGAAAACTCACGGATATCCACAATGAAGCGACTCTTTGAAATACAATTGTTCAATTACAAGCTGCTCCCGATAATTCATTGCTTTCCAAAAATGAACTTCATAGAGAATCTGCTTAATTAAATCTGATCGGATCTCTAAAACCCGCTCTAATACCATGTTAGTTTTAGGATCAGAATTAACATAAAGCAGAAAAAACTCCAATCATTTTTTAATGCTACCCTTTTGAAGAGTAGAAAATATTGCACAGTATATGTTCACATATTTACAATATAGAAGCCCCAATATCAACGCCACAAACCTACAAAATGAACAATAAACACAGCAGTTTACCCTGGGAAAACCCTTCTTCTCGAGGGAGAAAAAACCCAGCCACAAATATATCACTTATATATTGAATGAAAGAGCAGCAATTTGCTTCTACAACTCGGCCAAACACTAGGCTGATTAGATGTAATGAATAGAGCACCTTTCTAGATGCAAATGAACAATCAATTGTGATTTCTCCTTAATATCGAACACCTTGAAACAATAGATCGATCTGCTGTAGATATGCGAACTCCTCTTGAAGAATGTGAATTGAATAATGAATGATGGAATGCATGAACAGCGCCTTGAATAAATACAAGAGAGGCGTCACTTCACATTTGGGTCGGCCTCATTCACCAAGCAAGGCGTCCTTTAATTTTGGTTGGCCTCAATAAATAAAATAAAATATTAAAAGAGACGACTCTTCACTTGAGTCGGCTTATTGAATTATTTATTTGCTTCGAACTTGAGGGAGAAAGAGAACTCCCGCCGCTAAAACATCAACAACAACTTCATTAGATCAATAAATGTTATAACACATCCTCATATGTGTAGTGCATAATCCAGGTAAAAGCACATGATATATGATATACAAAATTACAACTTAGGCTTTCATTCCAAGTAGTCAACTAATTATACAATGTGGAAGTACAAGTATAAATAATGATATAAGAATAACATGAGAACATAAACAACATAGTCTCCAACCACCACCGACCCTCACAGTGATCCGCAAGTCAAGAGGCGAGAACATGGCTCAGGCGCTTTTTTGCCCAACCACGAAGCTTATGCTTCCCCAAAATTCTTCCTACTTGAAGAATACCCGACCCTGTATGAAGTACCTAGCAACTTGGAAACAAATAGCAAGAGGGAATCTTGGTGCAACCTAATATATCTACATGCATTTCTATCATGAACATGCAATGTCTTACTATCAGGATATGGCAGAGAATCATATAAATAAATTAGCTAGGTAACATTCAGCTATTTCAATGAATACATGGCTTTGGCCAAAGCACTAGAATAAACCGAAAGATTCTGAAAAGAGGATCGACCTTCTCTGTTAGTCCATATTCGGCACCCTCTCCCGGAAGGTAAACCCAATTCACAATAGAAGACAATAACATGCATAATGTTCATCAAAATAAATAAATACTCTTTTTCTTTCATGCAAATGATTATATGAACATCTTTCAATATTTCTATCTTTAATGCATAAAGACGATAAAATATATGATGACATGCAATTCACTTTTTATATGCAGCTAGTTATAGACATGCAAATGATCTTTAATGACCTTTCTCAACATCATGTAATAATTAAAGTACATGCATTACTAATTTTCATTTCCATGCAATATTTAATATAAGTGTAATACTGTTTTCTTTTTTATGCAATAATGACTAATTTTAATGTCTCGTAGGTTCACCATAAGAAATCAGTTTGTGATATGAGGTGCATACTTGTACTGTTATATATATATATACACACACACACACCTATAGATATTCTATTGATATGCAGGTTTGAAATAAACGATTCAGATCCATTGAAAAGATAGTTTCAAGTTTCAACTGTCTTGCTGTGGGATCATCACAGCTGATTTTAAATGTCTGATCAGTACACTACTGTTCAAATTCTATGATCACATGCTATTGTTGATATATGTAGATTTGACAAAGTATCAGATTTGATAGCACTTAAAATGGCAGATTCATACATACACAAAATCTGATTTTTACACTTTCACTAAAAAAGCCTTTACAACAGATTTAAAATGATTTACAAGTTTACTATTGAATCCATAGTTGAAAAACTCTCTGAGTAATTGGCGAGTTTTAAAAACTCACGGGTTTTTTTTGATGGTGGGCTTTTCCTGCATTTACTCTCCAAAATTGCTTGCTGAATAAAGGAGAAAAACTTGCCGAGTTTTTGCCAAAAACTCGACGAGTCCACAAAAAACACTTGCCCATCCAAAAAAAAGGTCTCCTACGGATGCTAAAAAGGCATTTTCATTTCATTTGATTTTCTAGGTACTCTCCAAGTCCAAGTTTCCAAGTTTGCCTACGAGTCTTCATCTATAATATCATCTAGTTTTACCTCTCCCCTAGTTTTCACTAGACATGGAAAGAGGAAGATGTAAATTTATAAAATATATTGATGTAGTATTTACTTTCAGTTTTACAAAAAACAATTTGCTATTTTCATTTTTCTTCAGACTATGAGTATCAGCACATTCCACATGAGGATGCCATTTTGTACCCAATTTGCTTTCAAATCAATCAAATACAACTAGACTTAACTTGTTTTTTTTATGTACTCATTTATTGACTCATTGGATGCATCTTATCATTGAATTTTGCAAAAAAAAAAAAAAGTGTTTTTAATGAAATTTAAGCAATTTTTTAAGTTGCTGAGTTTTTGCCAAGCTTTTGCCGAATTTTTGCCGAGTTGTGTTTTTTGGGCTTGGCGAGTTTTTCAACTATTATTGAACCAATATGTAGAATTAAGGAATAACAGTGTTTTACTACAGCAGCAAGAATTTGAGTAAGGTTAAAGCCATGTTCAATCACTAGTTTGGGCATATTATTCATGTTATATATATATATATAATATCTTCATACCATATATATATATATATATATATATGTATGTATATATGTCTTTATTCATACATATCAGAATCAGTCTGTTATACACAGGTATTTATATCATAGCTGCAATTACATCTGATTCAAATTCGATGCTCTAGTTCAAACGCCTATATCTTTATTCATACATATCAGAATCGGTCTGTTATACACAAGTATTTATATCACAGCTGCAATTACATCTGATTCAAATTCAATGCTCTAGTTCAAACACCTATGACATGCTGATGAAATTCGATAGGTTGCCTATCATTGGGATGTCAGACCAAATAGCTCATGGCAAGAACAATGGAAATGGTCGTATTTAAATCTTATAAGTGAGTTCACAGCCATACTACAGGTCTCAAATTGTAACACCGTTGATCACAGACCATGTTGCAGTGAAAAAAAAGAAAGTAATTTATAATGGCAGAAACGCCCAACTATAACACTCAGAATGGAATTATAATCTCTGTCCCATAACATATCTAGCATACAAGCATGCAAATAGAGAGAGCGCAGAACAGGTGCAAGAATTCAACTAGCATCCACTTTATTTTACCATATTGATTTATCTGTGTCAAGGAAAGATGGCGCTTTACATACTTGGTGTCCTTCAATAAAAACAAAAATATTGACTGGTCTTTCCTCTGTATCAAACTCCCTGCCTTCAATCGCTTCCTTCAGCCGCTGCCCATGCTATTAGTCTCCTTGGTCGCTGCTAAATTATTCCCAAATCATGTGTTTTTGCTTTCTGATTTCCTTTGTTTATAATATTTTTTTATTTCTTCAATGTGATCCAAAGACTCCAGTTCCTATTTTTAGAACTGGTGATTGATTTATTGCATGATGTAGCATGCAATTCCTTTTCTTATTTATTTAAACTTATTTTCTTCTTTTAATTATAACCATGCTATTAATTTAACTATATATATATATATTTTTAATAACAAGCTTTTTATATTTATAAATATTTTTATATATACATACTTATATATATTTATAAATATTTTTATATATACATACTTTATATATATATATTATATTATTATTTATATATATAAATAAATTATGTGTAATGTCCCCTTTTTGAGCGGGCATCAGAGTTTGGTGGTTTGGCCTATCATCGGGTCCTCGTAGGCTAATCTGGGTGATTAGAGGGCCCAGTGTTGGAGTTTATGCATTCTCCTGATGGTGGTTGGTAGTGTTTTCATCTCTAGATCCTTAGCTTGTTCAGAGGCGATGTTATTCAGGGTGTTTTGGCTCCGTTTTAATACACTTACTATTTATAGTAAGTCAATGAGTCGATAGAGGCCAACCTTACTATTTTTAGTAAGGCATCTAGCTGGGCAAAGAATGCAGTGGGCTAGCCTATGGTGTCAGCGGAGTTGATAAA
Source organism: Sequoia sempervirens (assembly GCA_007258455.2). Classification (NCBI taxonomy): domain Eukaryota; kingdom Viridiplantae; phylum Streptophyta; class Pinopsida; order Cupressales; family Cupressaceae; genus Sequoia; species Sequoia sempervirens. The sequence continues at coordinate 19,434 of VDFB02359529.1, forward strand.
TGATGTTTATTAATGGAGTTATAATATTATAATTATTATTAAAGTTATGGTTTAATAATAATTAATTATAAAGTGCATATATTAATGACTTATATTGACTTTATAATAAAGAGTGCATTTAATGATGTAAAGTCAAGTCATTATAACTTATGATGGGCGCCCACTTTGAGGATTTAATTAAAAGGGTGATAAAGGCATATTTTAATATATTTTAATGAGTAAAAGGGCCTCATATGAAATCGACCTCTTGAGGAGAAGTATATAAAGACATGTTGAAGACATTTCATTCATTCTTGATCATTTATCAAATTAGCTTTGTGCTTTGCATTTTGGAGGTGGAGACCTAGGGTTTTCAGCTGCAACGATCTTGGGGAGCATAGTTGCTTCCTGTATTGAGCTTATTGAGGGTGTGAAAGATCATCTAAGGTTTGCTGATTGGTGGCTTCATATGGAGGTCACATTTATGCTTTATTGATTTACAGGAGAGTTTTAGAACAAGGGTTTATAGAGTTTCACGATCAAAAGTTGTTATCTAGGTATGAATGCTTCAATGTAATTTCATGGCATTAATTAATCTGATATGATAATATACTTGTGCTTTAACATTTCTTTGTTCTGCAATTTTATGCATTATCTGGTAATATCTTTAAAAACTTCAAAACCGAAAACAAAGGGAAGGGCAGAAATAAGTTAGCAAATATCTCCAATTAGGACGGGATATTATGTTATGCAATTTATTATAAAAATAAAATCTTTTATTTTTCCCAACCAATCAATTTAATTTTGGAAAACAAAATACCATAGGACATATTTTTTATTTTCCCATTTTAGTTTTAATTTCATAAACATAATAACCATAATAACCATAATACATAATTATTAATTTAAATCATAACTCACAAAAGCAATGATGTAATCAGGTTAACATAGTGAAATCATATCATACACCATGCAAAAATGAATGCAACTACGTGAGTGTTGAAACAATTTTGGGCTAGAAATTGCTTGACATTACTTGAAGAATAGATTACAATATATAGGTGAGGTAAAATACTGTAGACATTAAATGTCTACCTACCAACTACCTACCAACAACTAATAGATATAATTGACCATTATACAATAGAAGAATATAATATTCTAACACCCTCCCTTAATGGTCAATCGTCTAACTAGCCTACGGAATACAATCTGTAGGTCGTTGGTCACAAATTCTTCAGAACACTCTGCTACTATGGAGACCCTCCCTGGATCTGCAGAATGTTGATGACCAAGAGCCATCACAAAATGTCCAACCTGATGTTGGGTAACAGAGCTGTCCTTCCCTGAAACCAGAGACACATCGAGAATAGCTGCCATGATTTTGAGGATAAATTGGCAAACCATTGAAACTTTTGCAGAGGAGCATGACGCCCGAGAACAGACTGCAAGAAGCCAGTGGTGCAGATGTTCGCCCTAACAACTCCAAGTGCGACCAATACAGACTGCAACCAACCACGATTTTTGAGGAAAAAATCGCCAAACCCAGATTACAAATCATCGTTTTTCGGAAAAAAGGGTAAAAACTAGAGAGGAATCCAACGCATTTTGCGAATTACAGAAACCCAAAAAGTAGCTGGCACGGAATCCGAAACACGGATCAGCATACAAATCATCGTTTTTTTAAGGAAAAACGGTAAAACCCTTTAGAAACCAGAGAGCCCTCCCGTACAACAGAAACCCTGACTAGGGTAAACAGGAACTGACCCTTAATTTTTGAGGAGAAAATTATAAACCCTACTGGAATTTTTTAAGGGAAAAAATTATGAAAACCCGTAAGCTAGATTTTTTTTTTTTAATAAGGGAAAAAATATTTAAAAAACCCACCAAAGGAATCCCACACAACACTGTGAATTACAGAAGCCCAGAAACAAGTAGCCATCGATTGTCGGCTGAAAAACAGAGGGTTTGGAACCCTAGCCGCCAGAACAGATCTGCACAGAAATCGAGGCACGGAAAACAAAGCACCTAGAAAAATTGGATGACAACCCATTTGAGATCTTGAAAAACCCATCAGGAATCTGCAGTCAGAAAAAAATTTCAACTTGAAACTGAGGCACAAATTTCGAGGCACGAAAACGAGGTACCTAGAAAAATCTGAAAGCAACCCAGTTGAGATCTCGAAAAACCCAGAAGGAATCTGCAAGCAAAATAATTTTTCGACTTTATCTGAGGGTTCAAAACCCTAGCCGAAAATCGCAGAAGCCTTAGGTCGATTTTTCCTTAAAAATTTCCAAAAAAAATGCAGGAAAAACGCCAGAAATCTGTAGAAAAACACTAGAAATCAGAAGGGACGAAAAAATGCGTTCAAAGTGGAGGCCAAAATCTTCAGAAAACGCGTCCAGCAAGGACGAAATCGCGACCAACAAGGACGAAAATCTCTGCAGTTCCAAGGTCGCACGATTTGTAGACGTCGAGCGATTTGCAGAGAATCTGCGCCCAGAAAAGAGGAAGATAATCCGCGCCCAGAAAAGATCAGAAAACCACGTCCTTAATAAAAACGCGATTTCACAGAAAAACGCGTCCTGCACAAAGTTGTGCTTCACAAAACGGCAGAAATTGATGAAAATCGCGCCCAGGATTTGAGGCTCATGAAAAAATGCGGGATTTTTCTGAACTAGCTCGCCCAGAAAATTACAAACAGACCCGCGATTTTTGTCTGTAACAGGAGCACGAAAAACTTAACACACAGCCACAAAATCTCATGTGAGAATTTATCACGAATTACAAATTTTAAAAAATTCGCCTAGAAACCCTAGAGGCAAAATAATTCGAATTACGGCTGCAAACAGGCCCACGAATTTTTAGGGTTTTTTCCTTACGGCTTTGATACCATGAAACAATTTTGGGCTAGAAATTGCTTGACATTACTTGAAGAATAGATTACAATATATAGGTGAGGTAAAATACTGTAGACATTAAATGTCTACCTACCAGCTACCTACCAACAACTAATAGATATAATTGACCATTATACAATAGAAGAATATAATATTCTAACAAGTGTGTGAGTGCAACAGGTTTCCATCATACTAATCATTGCCAAGCGGCTAGGATACCTCTACCTCAGCCATGTTCTCGCCTTTGACAAGTTCCTGCACTCATTCGCAGTCAGATTTACGTCAATATGTTAGTCCATAAAAACATAGCCGAAGCATGTGCACATAACATCTCATCTCAATTTCATAAAAATATCATCTAATTGAAAAACACATTTATCCATAATCAAACAATCAAGATAATCAACCAAATAGTCTCAACCATTTAAGTTTATTTATTAATTAAGTTTATGCAAGCAACCGAGATGTGACAAGTAACATCATCATTAAGGATAATAATTAGTCTCTGTTTATTTCATTTGCATGGATTCTTTCTTTGTCAGGAGGAATGATGAGGAAATGTTGATCAATAATGAATTATCAGTTATATCAGGGTAATTAGTTGTCAATGACATTTCTTTTCATGTATTGGCACAGGGATTGTTTGTTGGCATGCGTTTATTTGACATAGGTATTTTCATAAAATATTTTTGGATGATCACCACTTGTAACTATCAATATGCATAATTTGTTAACAAAAAACAAGCTTTCGTTTTCTGCTCAACATTATGTTATTCAGTGCTGATTGAGTTTGGTTCTCAAGTTTTGACAGTGATATTCTTAGTTCTGTGGAGATCTTGAACATTTTGGATTGTTATTTTAGAAACCTTTATGCAACAATTATATTATTGAACTATATTTGTATTTTATCACATGATATCCTTTGCTAATGGAACATCTTATGATTACTAAAGAAATTTCAACTCCTAAGCTCAAAATTTTATATATTTGAAAAGAATATTTTAATCTCTTTTCTTGAGTCTGTATACATATTGTGAATATTTCTTCATTGGCATGCATACATGTAAATTTCTGATCAAATTTATTGTTTTTCATATATATAGTATATGGTATGGCAAAGATCGGCCTTGTTGGCTGGGGATCATCCCTTATGAATATCCAGATTATCTTACTGGTGAATCACCTGGTGATTATGGCTTTGACATAGCAGGTTTGAGCAAGGACCAAACAAGTTTTGATAAATATTTCAAGTAAGTTTTCTTTTCCTTCTTTTTTTCAAATATTTATTTCATGTCATTATAGTAACGTCTTTCTCCCAATCAGTTTTTGCACCAACGTAATTTTTTCAGTGTAAGTTTACTTGTGGCAGGTTTCTTTTGTAATTTCATGGTGTACAAATTTAGTGCATTAATTCCTAGTAATATTTAGTGGAATACAAATTATATTTATTTAGATATTTTGTTGCTAGCACAAGATTGCATGTAGGATGTTTCTAATTATCCATGATATCCTGTAGTTCATTTTTATAGGAGGCAGTGGTCAAGAGAAGATAGAATATCTCTCAATGTTAACAGTATAGGTATGAAGGACAGAGGATTATTCTTTGTCCCTGTGCAATAAAGAAAGAAAACATTAGATAATTTCTCAGGTATTTTTAGAAATAATGAACAAACCATTCCTTTTAATTTTGATCTCATTAGTTAAAATAAAAATACAATGAAAAGTGATACAACAGATTCTTGAACTTGCGTGTCCATGTCAACTCCTAGTCACATAGAGCCAGCAATATCTATAGTTATACAAAAATTGAAGTAATATGAAAAAGTATTCATGTTATAATGGCTGAAATTTAAGGGGGATGTGGAAAATTCTATTTCTAAGGATGATCTGTTATACACACTTCCTTAGGATGATACAAAAAAGCATAAATGTTATTGCATTTAACATGATGATAATTACCTTTAAGTTCCTCTTCTCTTTTGTCAGTGTGACACTAATCAAGCCCTAGGAGATATTTTATCAGCTTCTGAAGTATAATTTGGATCGATGTTGAACTTGCTGTTAGACCCTTTAGGTACTTTGTAAGCTCTTCTTTGTAGATGAATGCTAACATGTAGAACAATATGCATACCAACTTATCTGCTCTCATACAGTTTGCTTATTCAAGCTTCCTTGCTCCTTTGGAGGCTTGTTCCTTCCTCCTTGCATAGAGGATGCAAATACAAGTGGACAATATCCTTTCCAGAGTCCACAGACTTGGAACTGACAATCTATGGAAGTAATCGGATGACATATTTTTTAACCAATCTCTAGAGTGCTGTAATCCTATACTTTCTCCATCATTTATAATTTTATTGGGTTCTTCTTGGTGAGTGGTTAATTATCCTCCATTACTTTAATTATGTTGAAGGAGCAACTAAGTAAAACAAGTTGAAATGGCTATCAAGTCACCTGAGCTTCCTCTGGATGATACATCATTTTCTTAAGTTCCCTCTCTTATCTTTACATCATCTTTGGGTGGCATTTTCCTATTTATCTCCACATACTATTTTGGACTGTGTAGGAATGTAGCCAGAAGAAAATTGCTATTAAGCTTAGGCCACCTCTTTTGTATGACTTGGAACTGAAGTACTTTAAGTAGGGTATCTTTGGCAAAGAACTTACCCAACTTTTTCCATGATGCTGCCAGTTGCCTTATAATTTGTTTTAACCATTGCAGTTCTCATTGAAAATTATGCCCTGCAGCATATGCTTATTTTGGGAGAATCTTCTAGCTTTTTTGCAAGCATTTTGTTTCAGCTTATGCATTTATAGAATATTTTATGTGTATAATTTAAGGTTATCATATTACCCTGTTTGGGTGGAATATCCCAAGTTTCAACCTTTCCATGAAATCCTAGTTCAGATTTTGCAATTATTATATCTACTGTTGAATTGTTTTTTAGTTGTTTACTGTTTACACAATAAAAGATCTCATATTTTTGTGATACTAAAGGGTTGATGCATATATTTGAAGCATCATCATCTTCTCTGTACCGCTTTAAGTTAGCATAGTTTTGTCTATGATATTAAATTATTGTTAAACATAGGGATGCAAGTGTTTTCCTAGAGAAAAGAACTAGAAATATTTATGCGAAATTGCTTAGTATTTGAGTGAAGGAAAGTCTTATATTATACCAAAGCATCTAGAAATCCAAGCACAATAGCTCTTCTGAAATAATCAACTTCGTCCATTAGCTACTCATGTAGCTTTGACACTAAAATCAAGCTATTTATATCATACTTCTATATAAGATTCTTTTACATGGCAAAACATGTTCCATGAGTTGGTAGCATATCTTTCGGATGAGGCTTGTGAGATCCAAATATCCAATGCAAAGAATATTGTCAAACAATGGTAGAAATGCACAACACTCAATATCTGTGAGGGGCCAATGTACTGTAATCTTCAATGTACTTGGAAATAGAAATAGAAATACTCTTAAGGTAAAGTTATGATATTCCTTAGGGCCTCCTCTCCGGCTATGAGATTCAAACTTGCTATCCTACTCTACCTTTACTCAATAGAAATTGATTTCGTAGTCCATGATCTATCCTCATTTATGACGATAGATTTGCCTTATATATAACCTATTATCCAATAAATAGAAATAGAAATACTCTTAAGGTAAGGTTATATCATAGAATATTTCTTAGGGAAGGAATGATTCCAAATTATCTCCTACTATGAAATTCAAACTTGCTATCCAACTCTACCTTTACTCAATAGAAATTGATTTCGTAGTCCATGATCTATCCTCATTTACGATGATAGATTTTCCTTATATATAATATATTATCCAATAATAGTGGGGGAGGATAAACCCTTTATGCATTAGGTTGACTAATAACTATAGATAACCTATTCTCACGAGTGCCCATTTCGATTTGACCCATTACAATAGTTAGCCATGGGGTCTATCCTACTTAAGTAACATGCCAAACATAACCTATATTTGCTTCATCCTATGGAAATGTTTGCATTATTCTTCTAAGACTTAGACAAGAATCCTTGCTTTGTTCTACTTGTCTTTGCATAAAGGATGAAGCAAAGACAAGTAACTTATGGAAATGTCCCTGTCCCTAGCCGTCCTCGGGACGGGGGGACGCAAAGGGGACGTCCACTTGCCGTCCCCGAATCCAGCAAATCAATAGGAAATAGCCGGAAACGTCCCCGTCTATTTGGGGACGTCCTTCCATCCCCAGGACGGCTGGGGGACGTCGGGGACACCCCTCGCTGTCTTGAGGACGACTAGCTGTCCCCAAACGGATAGACACTTAAGCAGCAAAAATAACATTAAAAACTAATGCATTTATGGTTCTTTAATGCAGATTTGCATATATTTTGTGTGTATGGTAATGTATATTTTTTGTGCATGTTATTGTATTCCTTGTGTGTCTTCAATTTGTGAGTAGCTTTCTACCTTGCTTTTCTATCCATAAGCCATTGTAGTACTTTGAAGAATGTTATAAGCCTAAGAAATTTGAGGTTTCCCCACTGCATGCCTGTTTGTTGGAGCTCTTTTGGACAAAATACTTGTGCACTTTTAGTTACCAATGCTAGGAAGCATACTTCTCAATCCATTTTCAGGGTAATTTGCTTTGTGTGTCAAGAGTAGTTTGAATAACTGAGAAGCATCAGCGTCCAAGGCTAGGAAGTTATGTACTCCACCTAAGAGGTTTGCACTATTGGGGTTTTCTTGTTTTTGTTACTTTTGAACCATGATTTTATTGATGTTTGAGATTGCTGTTATAATGCTTTATTGACATTTATTATGATGTTATACTATTGCTCTCGTTATTTATTTACATATTGATATTGTTGTTATCAGTTATTGACATATCTCTCTCTATTTCCCTCTCTCTCTCTCTCTCTCTATATATATATATATATATATATATTATATATATAGATAGATATATAAAGCAGGATTCTACCTGTGATTATATTAATGACATAAGTTGACTTTATGATAAAGGGGGTCATTAGTGATATAAAGTTAATTTATAAAGTGACCTTTTTGAGGGCCTATTTAATGCTATAATATAAAGTCAACATCAAAAGCAAATGATAAAATATATTTTGATGAATTAAAAAGCATTGGAAATCGTACCATATCAAGGAGGTATAAAAAGGCTTTGAAAAAGCAAATGAAAGGCATTCTTGAATCATTCGGCGCTTGTGCATTTTGAGAGCTTTGCTTTGGAGAAGGGAAAACCAGGGGTTTTTCTGCAATTTTGATCTTTGAGAGTGTAGCTTCTCTTTGATTTGAGCTCACCGAGGGTGTGAAAGATCATCTGAGGTTTGCATTTATTGGAGGCTTTATTTCAAAAGTCTCATAGAGCACATTGGAGAAATATTTCAGAGTTTGAAAGGGTTAATGGTCTGAAAAATCAAAAGGTATATGCTGGTTGAAGAGTTTCTATTATCTATTCCTTGCTGGGCCATACATTTCTATCTAGCTGGACCATACAACTTGACTGCAGCCAGGCTGTTCTGTTCCTAGAGTGGGGCGATTGAAGCCTAGGCTGAAATGCCTAGTGTTTGGGCCTTCTTTGGTCTCATTTGAAGGCGGCTAAGCACCTGGTTTGAGACTGCTGCATCAAATTTGTGGAGAACTCAACACTTTCAGCAAGGCGTCCTCATCAAGGGTTTGTCAGGTGGGTGTAAACATTTTCAGATTTGAAAAAATATTTGACAATGACTATTCCGGATATGAAATCTAATGAATTATCAAGCATTGTATGAGAACTGGTCTGAATATGTTGTTATATTGAAATTGCAATTACATAATAAATCTGATTTGAGATATTTAGCATTACTTTCAGTTTTTTGTACATTGCATTTATATGCACAAGTTATTTTGCAATTACCTGGCATAATCTTTCAAATTTCAAAACCAAAAGAAAACAATTTGAAAACGTCAAACAATCAAACAAGGCAGTAATTCAGTTAGCAAGTGTCCACTTGGGGTGGGATATTCCATAATTTTCAAGTTTCTAGTATAAAGCTAAAAATTAAAATTGTACTTATCAAACAATTGAGTGATCAAAGAACTAATTTGTTAGCTGGTTGTTGGTTTCCCTCCATCAAATGTCATAGCATGTATTGGCTTGTGTAGTTGGGTTGCCCATCTACAATCAACATTATTACATGGAGATTCAAAATAGGGGGACATCGAGGATGGGGGGGACCATGGACCCAAATTTGAGGATGGAGGGGGAAGATGGTGCAAATATAATAAAGTACTTGAAATATTAGTTATACAAATGTATAAGAAATAGCAATTGAAACTATATCTATTAAATACAATGTGTTAAAAATGCCTAATATATTATTATATTCAAAATTTCAATACGATGATTACATTGAAATACAACTAGTGGATACCTTAGTGGTGTAAGACTCTAATATTCTTCCCCAAAGGTTTGGCACACTCATTGCTGAAATTGTTGGATTCATCTAGTTTAAGCTCCTCCAAGAAAATGCCAACAAATCAGTTGTTAGTTTGTGTTGGCTTCTCTAGCTCTACATATCATTGTATTGCTGGAATCTCCTTGTGTATAAGCGTGTTGTGGTATATTAGATGCAAGATGCTATGTACAACTACAAGCTTCTCTGCTCTCTTAGAGGTAAGCATGTTGCTCTTGATAGATTGGATGAAGATATATGTAGATTAATTCTCATTAGCACAAAAACTAAAAACTTGAGATAAGAGGTGAGTGACTACTGTGGTTGCCATTGAATGAGGTCCATGCATAGTCCACCACAGTATTGGGTCCTCTTGTGCCATAGATTCCTTGTTCAACTTTGGCTCTTCTCTATATCCCCCAAGTGTGGCAAATTTGGTCCACTCATGATGAATGATGGTGACATCCTCAATGCTATATATCTTTAGAATTGTGTTAATGAAGCCTCTTTCACCTTGACATTTTCCATAGGGACTATAGGGACAACTTTGCTCATACCACTTCGGGTTCAATGCATAGGCATCCGTTGTACAAGGGAGTGTTGAGCTTCTCCCACCTCTGCTGAGTGATAGGCTGAATTTGTTCATTATAGAATTGCAAGCTAGGGTCATTCGATTCTATTGTGGCCTTCATTTAGCCAAGCATGTTGTCAATGGACATATACACCTTTCTAAGGTTTGGAGCATTAGAATCCACATATTTGATTATTGTGAAAATAGGAGATACGATGGAGACAAATGTATTTGGCATCAACCCGAAAATTGCTGTTCTTCACCACTCACTTCAGCCTCTTCTCCTACTCTGATTTGTAGTCAGGAGATGATGTATTTGACATCAACTAAAAAGTTCTTGCTCTTCACCACTTCACCCTCTTCCCTTGCTTTGACTTGGAATTGGCCCACCACATTTTTATTCACGTGTCATGACTGTTAATTGCAATGGTTCTTGCAACTCAATCGTCCTCTCTAAGAGAATGAAGTATGAGGCATATCTGGTCTCAACAAGTTTGAGAAACTCCTTCTTGGAAAAGATTTGGAATAGTGCATGTGATGTGTGGTGATTGTAGATAAACATTTGAACATCTCTTGCATCAAGTACTACCTATTTAATCCATTCTATTTTCCCCATGCCCTTGAATGCAATTTTCATGGCATGCACACAAGAGTTCACCATATATGTTTGTAGGCCATTTAAACCAACTTCCTTGTTGCTCTACATCACCCTCTATCAGGAATCTTGGGGGGAGCACCCTGATCTCCTAGAGATGCCTAAGGACTCCTAAGAGTCTGTAAACCACCTTAGTGACATCAAGAAGCTCCCATGGCTTGGGCAGCAATAAAGTGCATTTTTTAAACTTAAAGAACTAACCCTAACCTTTATGTGTGAATGGGCTACACCCACACCCCACACCCACAGATAAAACTATAAATATACATATGCCCATGCTCTATCCAAATCACCGTCAACACTTTGCCATTGCATTGAGCAAAAGCAAGAACATGGGGAAGTACTATCTAGATTTTGGACATAGAGATTTATTTTTCAGCAGCATAGCAGCAGGGTTTTCATTCATATGAAAATGGTATTTTGAAAAAAGAACGAAAAAACATTATAAAAATAAGACAAAACAAACATTGCAGGGAGTGTTGGGGTAAACAGAAAATTTAAGCAGCATAACAGCAAGATTTTCGTTGTTCAACTTCAGTGTTTGGAATTTCAAAAAAAACAAAGAATAGGGAAAAAAGTAAATACCTTTGCAAATGTACTCCAATTGTTTATTCAATCTTGAAATTGGACCTCCATCAACTTGATAATCTATCTGCTCTTCTCAGTTTGCACCTGCCAAACAATAGAATGATGAAAAGAAGGTTTTGAAACCCCTGCTGCTGTTTCCTCTCAGCAGCCAAGTCCGTGCTTGAAACTTGCCAGGTTTGCATTTGAGACTCATGTAAAGCGCATGAGATTTCTAGCATGACTTGACTCACGAGTTACTCGCCTGCGAGAAAAACTCGTGAGTTTGTGGGAGAACTCACTGAGTTTCGTACTATGACCAGAACAATGGTTAGAAATAGTGCTTAAAGAGTCCTTCCTCAAACAATTACCTGTAAAACTTCCATGGAGTTTTTTATGTTATTTCACTGTCACCTTGATTTCAGATTATGTTCTTTAGTTAAGTTTCATCTGGATAGTATTTTTGAAAATTTGTTCTTGTTAAGTTTTCTTATTAATAAATCTTTATATGTCTCTTCAACTCTGTTTTTCTTTTTGTATTTGGTTGCAGTTTTGAAGTACTCCATGCTCGGTGGGCCATGCTTGCAGCTCTGGGTGTTGTCATTCCTGAATTGCTCGATCTTTTTGGAGCTGTGGATTTCATTGAGCCTGTCTGGTGGCGTGTCGGTTATGCAAAGCTCAAGGCAAGCATCTGAAGGCATGGCTGCAAATTTGTCTAATCACATGTTTCTGGAGCCAACATATGTACTGAACATTCCTCCATCCAAATTTTACTGTCAGACATTACAGTTAATGAGGTAGATTACTACAGGGTGGATTATTAAGAACTCATATTGTCTCTGACTGGAACACAGTAAAATATTGTGGACATTTTTCAACTGAACTGGATTATGATATGCCACACATGATAAAAACAAGTTGTGTTTTTCTTGACCTTTTAGCCTTTGGAAATTGCATATCACAAACTTATTAGAGCTATGCATGTATCTTGTATACAAATGTGTGATAGGATGAAGCAATGTGGTAAATAGAGGACAGCTTGCACAGAAGACAAAAAAGTAAACTTGTAAAAAGATGATTTTTAAACTTCTATTCTGGGAGTAAGATTGCTATTGAACATTAAAACATCTGTTTTAGTGGATAAATGTTGCAAGGTTGTGTAGAAGCATTTATGGTGAACTAATATGTGGGTTTGATGTGTTGTACTAGGTGGGAATTCATCGTTTTACAATGAACTTACACTGCTAGAGATAAGCTCTGACCTCTATAATTGAAACACAAAATCTAGCAATTCTGTGTATTATCATTCTGTGCCCTTTAATCATGTGCTAATTCATGACTGACATAAAAAAATAGTACATATGTGTTTGTGGGTCCTGTCATATACTGCCTTGATAAGAACATGAAGTGGTTTTATGTAATGGGCCAAGGAGCACAAAGTTATTAAACAAACATAACTTCTTCTTGCAATTCTTTGGAACTAGTGGTGAATGATCATAAGACATAGCATTGTAACTGAACTTGTCAGGATATGCAAACTCATGACAAGTTATTTGGCAAATTGTAGGACCAGCTGCGAAGAAGAAAATGAATTACAATAAACCATGCTGTGCATTTATTGAGATGATTACACAATATTAAATAAAGGCCAGTAGTGTTCGATATTCCACTGCACTAGGTAAACCTTCCATTTATATTCAAATCAGTAGACAAAACCAATGTCATTTAAATATGGATTGGAGCTGAAGAGTAAACATGCAAATCAGGAAAGCATGCAAAGTAAGTGGATGGAGGGAATCAGCCTAAACTGTTGAAAAACACCAATGGTTGTATGCCTAGAAATATTTTCATTTAAGTACAGGGAATATGATAGGAAATGCATTCATCAAACTTTGGACAAGATTTTATAATTAGACTTTATAGTTTTACTTTTTGGATAATCTGTATCCTCACAACTGTCCTTGGATGGAGCAGATTGGTTTTGCTTCTCACCAGAATTACAAAATTCAGTAAAATGTTTCTCTCTGTCTGCTATCGGTAACAAAGAAAAATAGACTTTGTAAACTATTGAGCAGATCATTTGATACTGAAGATGATACAAAGTGATTTAAAACAAAGTAATTTTAGTGTGCAGATTAATGAATTTCCAAGAGAAGAGTTAACATAATCCCTTCCTGGATCAATCTACAAAAAATAAACATCTATGGATGCTCAGAAACTAAAAAATTGGAGGTTTTGAATCCTACATCTTCTGTAAATTTTAATTAAGTCATACACAGAGGCAAGAAAGAATAATGAGATAATCAACTTGTGTGGTGTATGAATCTGGGTTATTTCATGGCTAAAAGGAGTAAGAATGGGTGTGGCAAAGTGACTGTTTGTATTCCAGTGTAATGAGAAAACCCCTTAAGGAGATGATGTATTAGGGGCTTCCATTTATGTTTGTATATAGTTTTATTCTTTATTTGAAAATCTCATGATTGTGTGCACAACACATTGAAAACTATTGATATAATGGAAATAAATTATCCTCACACTTGTAAATGTGCTTTATATTTCTCAGGGTGATACTCTAGATTACCTTGGAATACCAGGATTGCATATTGCTGGAGCGCAAGGAGTTTTAGTCATTGCAGTTTGTCAATTTCTTCTAATGGTATGTATTACGCTTGGTGCTTTGACAGTAAAATTCATGTCGAAGTTTTGCAATGAACAAGCTATTTTACAATTCAAAGATGCTCTTGTACTTAAATGAATAAATGGGCATTTGGTTGTACATGTTAGCAGTAAACATATTGAGATTTCTTTATGTTCACTAGAGGTAGGATATATTTTTTCAACTGGATGCTAATGAACATTGCTCTAATGACAATTGATCACTATAGTTTACATTGTACGGCCTTTGATCACTTATGTCTAGTAACTGTGTTTATATATGATATAGGTTCAGAACTACTCCACCTATTTGCCCTAAAGCATAGGCAAAGAAGAGTCTTGTGCTTGAAAAACTTGCTTTCTTAAAGATCTTTCATTAGGTAATTAAAAAAAATCATTAAATATTTAGTAATCTGTTGATTGAAAGGATTTTGTTTGTGTATCATGATTGCTTATAGTATCTTCACTTAGCTTTGGTAGTTCAATTTATTTGCATATTTTGTACTTTATTTCAGGTAGAAAACATGAAATACATCTTTGTTAGGACAAATCCAAAGCATATCCTTCTCAATGAGTTCTTTTAGATTTTGATATGAAATACCTCAGTTGCTTTTGATATTGGTCATGAAGTTGAAAGCCAAGGGTATGAAATTTAGATAACATATAAGGTAAGTGGAAACAATTCTTCTTTTGGACTTCCACAAAGAGGGTTCAGTATAGGTGGTAGTTCATGCAAGTGTTTTGACGGACTATCTGAAAGCTAGTAGGTCAAGGTGTCAGAGACATCACTTTGGGACTGTAACTCAAAACAATACCATTCAGAAAATGCTCAGAAGCTTAAGACAGCATGATGAAAGGGTGCAGAGTCCGTTTAGCTAAGTTTGACCCCTGAAAACCACTTAGGAAGTCCTGAAAATTGCGAAACCTAAAAATTGAAATAGTTCCAGGAATTTATGAAAACCAGAATTTTGTTTTTGATCAGTTTTTTGCCAAGATAAATCCTAAGGTGAGCCACAGCATTTTCTATTTATACACACTTCATTTTCTTGCTAAAAATAGTTATCAAAGAATTGCCCTCAAAATGTAAGAAATCAGACGTAGAGGAACTTGTGGCATAGTAGAGAGAGCTGAGAGTGTAGTTTGGTAGCTTCACATCAGTTCTTCGAGAGTATTTTGTATGAATCAAGGTGTCGTAGTGGCACACGTCTTCTTAGAGATTGCTACCTTATTTTTGTAATAATATGGGAGAAGTAGCTAATGTCTCATTTGAGTCTTTGTAGCTATGCTATCCAAATTGGTAGGAAAACCTTGTGTTTCTGGGTATGATTTATCCCAGAATCAGATTCAGATGTGATTTGACTGTGGAATTGGGTAGAGTTTGAATTTTAGTGGTCAAAATTGTATAGAAATGGTGAAGGGTGTCCTTGGGTGATTTTGGGGTAGACGTGGCAATTTGAAATGAGTTCCAAGATGATTCTAGTGTTGGGTAACATTTCAAGGTGATTCTTTTGACTTTTTGATCGTCCTGAAATCTTAAATGAGCATCCTGAAACCCTAAACAATTGTCCCAAATGTTAGTTTTTATGATCAGATGTAAGAGCAGAAATTTAATTCAAAATCAGACACAATAACACAGCATATACCCTGGGAAAAACCCTTCACTTGAGGGAGAAAAACCCAGCAACAATATATCACTTATATATTGAATATCAACAAATGATGAACTTCTTTACAATGAGGCCAATTATGAGGCCAAGAATAGCATCACAATCTGATGCTAACACAGAACCAATATGAAGCTTATGCTGATGACAAACTTAGTCTTCTACAATGCTGGATCGGCCTCTACAATATATCGATCTGCCTATGAGGTATATCTTCACACTTACTCGCACTTATGTATATCGAACTTATGATGAATATCGAATATGAATGATTTACAATGGAGGAGCATCGTGTATATATACACATGAATGGAAGGGACGCATCTCTTCTAACCTTCATGTTGGCCTCCACAAAAGGTTGTGTCTCCAAGACACATGAAGTCGGCCTCAAAGAATCACAACACTTCATAAAATCGCGCCTAAGGATGTCGGCCTCAATGATTAAATAAATAAAGCATCATTTAATAAATGACGTGCCTCTTCATAAATTTCGTCTTGCAATTTAAATAGCCGTTAGGCTATAATTTAAATTGCCCTTCATAGATCGAACTGGGCTGGAAGTAGAAGCCCAACGCTGCTTCTAACATCAACACAGAAACCTTAAATGACTGGCATATAACTCACAACAGCAAAATGACATTTGATGTGTTGAAGTAAGCTCTTAATTCTACTGGTGTTGCAGGGCTTAGGCATGCTTTACACCTGAATTGAATCCTTCATAACATGACAGCCTACTCATCCATAACATTTTCTTTTTTTCAATTTGACAACTCTGCAGAAGGCTGGAAATTTGACACCTCACTTTGAACCGTAGGCCCTTTGTTGTAAGTCAAAAATTTACTGTGTCATGCTTTATACTTTATTTGGATTCACTTGGCTTCATATGCTGTAACATAATTCATAAATAATAATATACTGTCATAGCATATATATTTCAGTTTATATTATTATGAAGGAATTCCTAGTATTTAATTTGTATATGTTTCACTTTAAATTGCTTTAACTTGTAAATAGGATTTAAAGAATGACATGGTATTTTCAACTTTTCTCCATAAAAAAAAGTGCAATGCTATATGTTTCACTTTAGATTGCTACAACTTGCAAATAGGATTTAAAGAATGATACGATATATATTTTCAACTTTTTGTCCATACTATAAAGTAATTCTATGGGGAATTGAATTCATAACATAACTAGGCATCGGATATCTATAACAAAGTCATAAGACTTGGACTTGGCTCAAACTCAAACTCAACAAAGACTTGACAATTTGGAAAACCATGAAATATAGATATTATTTAAGGATTTTAAGCTTTTACGATGCACCCTTCAATAAATCAACTTTAAGGACATAATAAGCTTATCAATTAGAAGCTACTTTGATCACATACACAAGTACACATTGATCAAATGAATACATAAGTGGATTTGAGTTGAAGAAAACAATTTTTTAAATATATAACCATTCTCAAGCATTTTAGGTGTATGATACTCATGGATTATGATATCCATGGCATCAAAAACAAAAATCACAACACAGAGTCATGAACTATGGTAGAGAGGAGCTTGTATCAATAGCTCTATGTGGGTCTTGCGTTTGACAAGATTGTAAATGTTGCTATAGTCACAAGAGCATTACTTAGGATAGGGATTGACTTGGTAAACCAAAAGTATAAATGTAATTTATTTAGGGAAAAGTTGAAAGAATAAAAAAAAAAATAGTTTTAGTTGGCATGGCCCAACATGACTTTTATTTTTTGGTTTCTAAAACTGGAGTAGAAGTTTGGGGTGGCAGCCTCTGGTGGGGTTGAGGGGTAGAGCCCTTTCTATGGGTTAGGAGGCATGCCATTTTTCACAATTTTATCACTGTTAACCAAGCTCCAAGAGTTGTCCAAACCCTTCAAAAAACACTAGTGTCAAAGGTAGATCCCAACTATGTTTTTTTTATAGTTAAGTTGTGGGGTTAGTGCCCACTCCCGATATAAAAACAAATGAAATTAAAGGTAACAACTTCAAACCCATGAACGGGGAGCACAAAAGACAATGAATTGACATAGAGGAAAAGGATAGGTGCAAAGAACCCTAAAGGGAGCTAGACTGGCAAAGATAAGACTCTAGAGAATTGGAAGGAACACGAAGAGGATAGAAACTATACATAACCGTGAACCTACCAAAAAACAAGAATAGGCCATCATGTCCGTTTGGCTAAGCCCTTCCTCTTGCTCCTAGTAAGAAGGACATCCATGGTCCACTAAGTTTCATCATCAACAGTATCTCAACCTTCTATCCGTAGTTTCTTCGCTTCAAATTTCTGTCCTTTCTTCTTCCTTGGAATGCTAATGTTTGGTTTTGAGATGCCACTTGCGATTTGGGCAATAGAGCACTTTCTTAGAGGGACAACTACATCATCATGGTCAATGAAATTTGGAATCATGTCATCAAGTTCCTCCATAAAAGGGAAAGTGCCCTCTGAATTAGAACAATCACTCTCTCGCTCAACAAGTTGATTAATTCCAAGAAAATCTTCTTTGGGAGGGTTTTGAGAAAGAGGTGGTTCCATAGAGGTTGTGGTACTCATTAAAATCATAGGTTTTGGCCATGTCTCCTTTTGGGGAACCTCAAACTTACCATGATTACACCAAATGAAGTCGACATCTAGAGAGTCGGGCTTTTTGATCCATTTTTTGAGGTTGATCTTCCTTGATCTTGGTGGCCTATTTGAAATGCAACCAACATTTTTATGACCTATCATATTGCATCAGAAGCATCTAAATGTTAGGCCTTTGTAGTTTAAGAATTGAGTCCATGTGTCGAAGGAGGAATGAATTCTGACAAAATGAAACACAAGATTCAAAATATTGATCATAGCATAGACCCTTGTGTATCTGCTTAAAGAGTCCAGCGAATCAATGTCCCACTTTACAAAGGATCCCACCTAATCTATCATATTCTTAATGAGACATGTAACCCGCATGATCAAAGGGAGGTTATATAATCTGATCCAAATAGGAATAGAAGTAATTTTTGTAGCTGCTAGATCAAAAAAAGGGGACCAAGGGGCAATGAAGAGGCCCAACTACCATAAAACCAAGGGCCATTATGTTTCACAAAGTTGTTGTCATTTGTTGAATTAAAGCATAGAAGAAAGAAGCCAAAATCCAAAATTTCAATAGTAGGAGCGGCCATGCTGCTCCATGTAGACTTTGTCCATTCCACAAACAGTTCGAAAGGCAAGCATTTTTGTAGGAATATGAGGATATGAGATCAACTCACAACATCGAAAATAGCAACATTGACACAGGTGTTAGAGATATGAAAATCAATGAGTTCATCCTTAAAGACCAACTCAAAATCGCCCAAGGAGAATGCGTGTTTACCAGATGGAGGAGAGGGATCATAATCTGAGTTGGTGCTAGGACCTTGGGAGATTTCATCAACCAAATTTTGTCGGCTTTTTGGGTGGAAGGTTAGGGTTTGCCAAAATGATTTGCTCTTTGCAAAAGGTCATACATTCATGGAATGGATTTACCCTATTTTTGTAGGTCTTGAAGGAAAGAGGTGCCTATTGGGGCATGAGCGCCACTATGTCCGTTGCATTTGATGTGAGGAGAGCAGAAGGATGGAGATCCTTTTGTGCGCCAAACACCATCGCCCCAAGAGGATCAAATGTCAAACCAAAAACATTAGACAAGCCATGCGACTTCTTCAAGCCCTTCTTTGTTTCAGATGCAAGTCGTGCTTCCTATCGCTATTTTTCCCTACCTCTACTCTACTCGCTTGCTTTTGCTCCTCGCGTCGCGCATCTGCACCATTTCCTTCACACATGTTTTCTAGATCCCAACTATGTTTGCTGCCAATATGTTTATTGGTTTTTATTTCAATGGATTGTATCTTTAGCTTCATTTCTCCTTTTTTCTCCTTGCTTGTGTTTGCAAATGAAAGAGTATCATTTTGAAGTGTTGAAGATCATTTTATGTGTTTTGGGTTTATGTATTTTGATTTATTTTCCCTTTTTTTCCTAATTTTCCACTTGAATGCCATGGCCAAGTTTTGTAGACAAGACTTGTGGAGATTGACTAGACTGGCTGTGTACCTGGTTCCCAAGTCTTTCAGCGTTGTTTGACTAATTTGCCTCAATACTTGTCAAGTTTGGGTGAGTCTTGTAACCATGATCTGTAGTATTCAGATTTGATTTTAATAATTGATTTTTAACAATTCTGACTTCGCCACTAAATAAAAGGGCATCTGATTTAACACCCAATTTAACTATATTTGCAATGGAGATTATCAACTTTCTAATCTAAGTATTCTTTTGAACACAAGTCACACTGTTCCATGTACGATAAGTGGTATTTATAACTTAATTCCTTATTTTAGACTGAAAATATGTATATATCTATGATATTTATATGCTTTTTGTACGGACATACCCAAAACGTACCCAGCTACATTTTTTTAACTGTACCATACCCACGTACCTGCACCTGATTCAGCAATTTAGCTTTTTAGAGATTGCCATTCATGCTTCTCATATCAATGAATTGGTCAATTCTTTTGTTCATAATCTATTTCCTTTGTGTAAATTCACAATTCCTTTATTAGAGTGTAGTAGCTTCTGAAATGTTCCAAACCAGATTTATGCTTAAACCCTAGGGTTAGTTTTCTGATTTCAAAGAAATAATAAAATGTACAGCCAATGGTTGATGCTGATAAATAGATTTAAAATTAAAAATCAATACCAAATCTGCTGCCAAAAATCAGAACTTATAGTAAACCCTAGGAGGGTGAAATTGACACCAAATCCACCAAAGAAATATTATTTGATTTCAGAAAATTCAGTACAGCCATGACAGGGCTAAGAATGATTATTACAAAAAAATTCACTCAAATATAAACCTGTACAACCAGGTACAGATGTATGGCCTGGGCTGAAACAGAAATACAGATGGACTGGAAACTGTTTTATACTGTATGGCTGTTCCCAGTGGCTTCAGATCTGGTTGCTGCTGGAAAAGAGACCCTTCACCATGCAATTTCCATGTTTTCGAATTTTATACCTTCAAATTGTACAGCCGCTGAAACCTGGACTGCCTGGCTGGCTTAAATGGGGGTCAATCTGATCTGGACTGTTTACTGTTCTTCCCTGGATATGGTGTTTGACCGATGTCACAGGTTTGCTGCCTTGTTAGTGCTGTATTTCTGCCTTCAATCCAGGAAGACACTAGGTGCTCAGTCTGCCCTGAAGACCATCAATGATATGATGGTGAATCAGCCACCAAAATTGGTCGCTGCCCTGTAATCTGCTTGTTGATGATTGTTATTGGCCTCCTCCTTAAGGCACTTGGGTGAATGTTGATTGCTCTACTCCACAACCCTGAAAATGTTGCACAATCCTTCAATTTAGTACACCATGCAATCCCTGAAACGGAATTGCCAATGCTAGAGGAAAGGGTTTTTGACCTCACCTCAAATATGGAATCTCAAGACGGATTTCGTCCTCTCAAACCTCAGAAACAGCCAACGGTTTTCATCCTTGGGTATGAATTCGAACAAAAGCTTTTAAATGAAATTGCCAGATGAAGATGTGATAAATCAGTGAAGCTGGGCACCCCCTTGATATACCTTTTCAAATTGGGCCCTTGGATCTAAATTTCCCTCCAAGTATTTGAAAACACTTTAATATAATGAAATGTTTAAAAGCATTTTTTTTAATTTTCATATTATATTAAGTTGCCCCTTTAAATAAAAAATTATTGGGCCCAATTTACAAATAATATTATAATTTCCTTTACCTTGCTCAATCCTTTAGCCCACGGGAATGAGAATAGGGTAAAGGTCTTCTCCATGATGCTATTTTGAAAACAAGGATATGACAGCTTCGCACCTATTCTTAGAGATTGCTACTTTATTTTTGTAATAATACAAAAGAAATAGCTTGCATCTCTTCTAAGAGATTGCCATTCATACATTTCATATCAAAAAATTGGTTAATTCTTTAGTTCACAATTTGTTTTCTGTGTAAATTCATAATTCCTTTTATCATGGTTCATCTAGTTATAGTTCTACAGTTTTCCCTATTCATGTTAAGTTCCGCCTATAAAACATGTATATTCCAACAAATTAGTGTGTTGTCCATTGCATTGCCCATCAAATCAGGATCAGTGGTATCAAATTAGGAATTGCATCCATCTTGCATACATCTTTCAACAGTCATTGGAAAGTTGAACCCGCAAAATCACCAAGATAAACAAATCCTAGATATAAATCCATTTTTGGCACTCTAGAATGACTATGAACTACTTCTTGAAGAAAATTGTCGACTATTGGATCAGAACCAACAACTACACATAAACCTCACTTGTAGCATGTAGCATGGAGCAGATTATATAAATGTGGAAGAATCTCTTTCAATTCAGATGCCTTGTTATTGTAGGGTTTGTTCATCAGAGGAAAGATGTGACTGATCTATGCACAAGCTTCAACAAGAAACATCTAAAACAGAGGGTTGTGACGGAATTTGGCAAGGCCTGGCTATAGTACATGTTAGTTCGAGGAAATGAAAGAAAAGAAGCCACTTGTCACAGGTGCACAGTTGGAAACAAGGAAAAAGTGGTATGTTATATTCCAGTTCCTCACAATTTGATCATCTTTCAACATCTTCTGTGAACTTTGGAAAAACATATCAAAGGAATTAGTTTCAAGATCCTGAACAAAATGGTATGCACTGGTCAAGGTCTTGAAAAATATGGTTAAGGAATTCTAAAATATTTGAGATAGAAAATAATTTCCTCAACCATCTGTGAGTTGCAATAGACGTAGGACAACCTTTTTAAAATCAGTGTAGATACTGCCTATGAAAATAGGTGGTCTATGTTTCATCCTATAACTTGCAGTTATTGTGGTAAAAGAGGTCAAGGTTCAAATTAGTATTAAAATCTTCATCCTTGTGAATTGTGGATATATGCAATCATGATAGTTATATGTGTTGGTTTTTTGGCGTCCCTACTCAAAAATCTTTACAATCAGTGAAAATAAAATTTCAATGAGTCACTTAAAAAAAGGCTGCTCTCCACCTCCATGAAATCCTATGTTAATACAAAATCAAAACTAGAAGTGATGTGGTCCATTGCTTCCCAATGAGAGGCAATTTATCCAAGTTGGAGTCCACGACAATGTTATGCTGAAAAACTAGTAGGTCATATTGTGAGTGAGATTAACTTCATGATCACAGTTCAACATGACCTGTTCAAAAAGCCTAGGATGTGTCAAACATGATGAAAGGGCACATAACCCTGTCCAACAAGGTTTGACGACCAAATGCCTACAGAAACCCAAGAATTCCAAAATACAAAAAATCTAATTAATTCCAAAAATTTCAGAAAACCAAACTTTTGTGTTTTGATGAGTTTCACACCACGACAAATCCTCTCAACTTTTTGGTGGAATGCTTGTCACTGGATTTCTAGGTTCCAAAGGGGAATCACTTCCCTTTCTGTTTTTAGACTCATCCTTTCTTGGTGAAAATAGCAATGAAGGAATTGCCATTAGAATAAAAAATATGAGACAAAGAAGTAGCAAAGACGATAGCTTTACATATCTTCTCAGAATTGCCATCTCTTTTTTATTAACTAGAGAGTTTGGTGATTTCATATTTCTTCTCAATGATTGCTTCCTTCATTTGCTAATAATTTGGGAGAAATAGCTACCTAGATTCTATTTTTAGAGATAGCCTCTCATACCTTTTCTATGAATGAAATATTTAGTTCTTTTACTAAAAAAATATTCTCCTTATGTACTTATTTCTATTTAGTCACGTTTCATTTAGTTACAATTCTGCTGTTATATTTATGCTGAAATAGTTGTAATTAACTACTTCTGCCTATAACACGTGTAAGTTCCAACAACTAGTGTGATGTCCACCAGATTGGCCATTTATTCTAGATTAGGGCATTATATGCCAAGTTGGCCTCTCGGGTGGCAGTTATGTAAGAATGAAACATTATTTACGTCGAAGGCATATCCTATTTGAAGTGAACCAACCTAATTTTGGAAATCTACGGCGTGCAATGGCAGAGAAGGCTTGCCAACGATCAGAACGATCTGATCCATTGAAAATTTGGTACCCGCCGAAATTGGTCAGAAGTGGGCATGTCACGTCCGTCGCCTGACAGAATTCAGGTCAAGTTGCAAAATCGCCTGCGAGCAAAAGTGAGACAGGGAGGCCGTGGAGAAAGGACCAAATATGCAGAAACCTCTCTCGTTCATGCCAAGGGAAGGATATGTTAACCTTTTGAAGTGATTTTGGCATTCAAAGTGGATTAAATCGAAGCAGAAATAAACACATAGGGCACATATGAGATAGATAGTAAGATTGCGAAGTTTGAGTTTCTCAACCTCTGGAAGGTTACACAACATCTCAAAACAGAGGATACATGAGATTGGAGGAGGCGACACCAGATGTTCCTGAATCGTAGCATAGGCTGGATGCCATATTAGGGGCGAAGTTGTTTGGAAGACGTGGTAGCCCATAAGCGTGGGAAAAGAAACCGTAGCAGAATGAAGACTTGGGTCACTTACTTGAACGGTGAAGGAAATATTTAAAAGCAGACCGCCCAACAAAATGCAGGTAGATTGAGATTATGGGAGCGCAATGTTCAAAGCAAGAGTGGGCCTTTTAAAATTAATGCAGATTGGAAAGAGCGCACCAAGATGGATGGGAAGTTAGACCTGGGGATAGATGCCAGAGCAAGAAAATGAATCGCCGCATGAAGGAATGGGGAATGTGTTGACATGCCAGCGAGTAGATATAGGCACGACTAGAGGAACTAAAAAAATTGCTAATGAAGTAAGAATTGCAATGGAGATCACTTGCAGCTCCGACCTTCTGTTGCGTCCTCACAACTTTCCCTTAATTACCACTTGGACGTTGGACGTTTCATTGTTTGAAAGATTGGTGACGAATGGAATAGAATACAAAACACTAGAAGTGCAGAGGAGAATGAGGCCTGAAATTGCTTCTCTTCTCACAGATTTTTATACTACTGTGAGAGATCACAGATGTGGTAAAACCTTAGACAATGTTAAAGGGGTTATGAGCAATGTGTATTTCCTGGATCATTCAAATGTACAAAGTTGTGTGGATAATTCAAGTAGCAAATTTAATCATGGGGAGGCTGATTTGATGGTTGAATTTGCTATGTATCGAATGAACAGATGTGGCTATTCTACAAGGGATATAACAATCCTTAGCATGTATAGATCTCAAGCTAATGAGATAAGTCAGCGTTTCTTGCAGGATTTTTCTAGAAAAAGAAGGATCCGGGTTAAAGACTGCATTGGAGATGCACCAATGGTAAGACACATTGATGAGTTTCAGGGGGAAGAAAGTAACATTGTAATTCTTTCCTTGGTAAGGAATGCAACTCAAACACAATCTTCGTATACAAAATCTATAGGATTTTTGGGGATTCCAAATAGAATTCTTGTTGGTTTGAGTAGAGCTAGATTGGGACTATATATGTTTGGGAATGCAGAACTTATTGCAGAGAAAAGTCATATATGGGCTAATATCATAGATCGTCCAAGTAAAAATGGATGGGTTGGAACAAGGATGAAACTAAGTTGTCCTAATCGTGAAGAGGAAGTATTTCGAGTTTGCACATTAAATGTTAAAGGAAGTATATAATAATTAATATATTATAATATTATAACAATAACATTACTAGTTAGGTTTCTTGCTCTCCTTCCTATGTCAAACCAAATAAAACAAGATATGCAAACCAATGGCATAACTATGATGTATATCATTAATGGTATACCAAAAAAAAACTTGTCCCTTCCTTTCCAAAACTTGATTTATATAATGTTATTGTCAAACCTTATAAAAAATGAGATGCATATGCGTGATATAATCTAGTATTCCAATTCTCTACTGGATATGGTATCATCAAGCTAATTATGGTATTAGACAATCTTTGAATTACAAATTGTATGTGTAAAAATCATATATAATAAGGTTATTCAAAAAAAAAGACACAAGTATAATTAATGTAATGTTTCAAAAATAACTGATTCAAATGAACCTTGAAATCATATAAAATATTGAAGATCAAATTTTAGGAATCTATACATAATCACCCTATTTCAACATATTATATATCCATTAACACAACACAATAATACATTATTAAGAGTGCACAAGAATTGAGGAATACAATTTATCTTGTAAACTCTCTATTATAATGATCTTCTATTCGATTGAAGATCACATCCTCTAGATTTTTCTAAAGAACAATTTTCTTAATGATTTAAAAAAGGTGAGGAACCCCTCAATAAGAACGATCCTCCTATATAAGTAGAGGTGTAATGTCACCTCCCTACCCAATCAATGTGGTGAGGCCATTTGCCCATGCTTGGCCTTTACTCATGGTGCTCAAGTCCAAAGCCACCGCATTGTTTCCTTTTGGTGCATTGAATTCTATCTACAGGACCCAATGAACTATATTTTTAGTACATTACATTACAGTGTTTGGCAAAGAGAAAACAAAATAAGAATCATTAATGATAGCCAACTCAAACATAAACAAACTTTTTACTTGGTACCATATTAGGGCGGTATTATTGGGAGGGTATGTTCCTGAATTCCATTGAACATCATTTGCCCCTGTTTTTGAATATAGACATTGGTGTTCACCTTTTAAATCAATCTGTATGAATGAAACAAAAAACAGTAGAATTCAAAATAAATATTTAAGAGGTTTTCAGTTCATTGTATAACCATGACACATCTTTGATCACTTCCTATATCTTTCTATCTCACAATCTCCCCCTTTCTCATTTTCTTCATCTCTCTATCTCTATTTATCCCTCTCCCTCTTCCTCTCTCCTTCCATCTCTCTCCCTCTCTCTCTCTCTCACTGAACCCCTCTATCTTTCCCAAGTTTCATCTATCTATCTCTCCTTTCTATTCATATCTCTCCCTCTTTCTATCCCTATCTCTCCATCTTTATATCTCTTTCCCCTATCTTTATCTCCACCTCTCCCTCCATCTCCATCTCCATCTCCATCTCTCCACCCTATCTCTATCTTCTTACATATCTCTTTGTCCCTCTGTCTTACCCCTTCATATTTTCCACTATATCTATATCTATATCTCTCCCTCTTTCTATCCATACCTCTGTCTTTCTCACACTCTCTCACACACTCCATATCTCTATCTCTATTTATCTCTAACTCACTCATATTCTCTCCCCTCTCTCTCTATACCTGTCTCTATCTCCTAATTTATCTCACTCTTGCCTCTTCTCTCTCTCTCTCTCTCTCTCTCATATATATATCCCTCTCCCTACCTCTCTATATATCACTTTCTATACCTCTATCTTTCTATCTCTCCATCTCCCCTCTCGCATTGTCTTACTCATTCTATCTTTATTTCTCCCTCTCCTTAGATCTCTCTCACCCACTCTATTTTTCTGAAATTATATCTATCTATCTATCCCAACATATCTCCTTCTATCTACCTCTCTATATATCACTTCCTATCTCTATCGTTCTATCTCTCCATATATTTATATCTTTATCTTTCTATCTCTCACTCTCTCTACCTCTATATATCTCCTTCTCTCTACCCCTCTCTATATATCACTTCCTATCTCTCCATATTTTTATATTTATTCGCTCCATCTCTATTTATCCCTATTAACTCTCCATCTTTCTCTCTCCATACCCTTCGATCAATATCCATCTCCACCTCCATCTCCATCTCCATCTCCATCTCCATCTCTAATTCTATCTTCCTCTTTATATTTATCCCTATCTCTATCTTCTTACCCCTCTCACTCTCTCTATTCCCCCTATCTCTCCCTCTCTCCCACCCTCCCTATTGTAAATAATACATGAGCCTATTGGTAATGGAGGTTGATTATCATTCTGATTTATAGGTTTTGTTTTAGTTGTGTTTGCATCTCTATAAGTGGATGCATAGTTAATTTGAAGCTATCACTTCTCCATTATGACCTTTGTTGCACAAACAATATCGTTTGCTAATTGGCCTACCAACTGACCTTACTATAGGAATGCAATATAAAGAACAAAAAAATTCCTAATTGACATTCCACACCTCTTCGGCGTACCCATTCTATACTAAGGTGCAATTGCTAGTTTTTACCTTTTATGGGGTCTACAAGAAATTGGGGCGACTTCATAGATCTTCCACCTTTGCACATATTATTTGATGGCTACAAACGGAAAATTCAATCATCTTCTTGGAATTGTCCTTTCAAAGTAGTGTTTGTTAATTTTCCTTTATTTGTTTTGTGCCTTCTCCAAAGAAGATCTGAATAATCATCTATGAATCCTCCAAATGATCTTTTATGGTACTCATCTTGATTCTAAATTTCATAATATATTAAGGGAGAAATTAGGTATTTGACACATTTTTGTTTATAAAAATGTTTTTAAAAGCTGATTTTTTTGCTTGGGAAGGGACTCGCCGAGTTAATGGCACAGACTCACCGAGTTTTTTGAAAAAGCTTTGCCAAAAGCTCGGCAGAAAAAGTCTGCAAGTTTTTTGGCGAGTTATTCGCAAGACAAAAGATCTGGTAAGTACTCACCAAATCTGCCAACTATGCATCTAAAAACAGTTTCTAACTGATAGGAAATAAACTGTACAGGAAAGATAGAATACAAAAGTAATGAAAACAAGTGTTCTAGGCAGAAGATTAGCTAGGGACAAATGTTTTTCCTTTTGAAGGAGTGGGCTAGAGTTTCCTATTTGCACCAGCAGAATGTGTTTCAAAATATTAATCTTTGATCTGAACGAGTCTGATTCTGTCACCATTTTCACATGCATGCATGCACATACACACAGAGAAACATGTACATAAACATACAGTGAGTGGCAAAAACATGGATTCTTTGTGATGTGGGGAAACTAGCAAATAAAAGCAAAAGTTTAAAATGTGGACACTTGGCTTGACAACTGAGGAATGTCAAATTCGTACATATTTTTAAAATATTTACTCTTAGATTCCATATAGGGATTGCAGATTTAAAATGAATAGCACACATGAAGATAAACTTATATGGTCCTGATATTCTAACTTTTCTTGGTTTTGTTTTTCATCCGAAATGCTACCATTAGCTTTATAGTATTATACAGTTTTAGAAGGATTCATTGTACTTTCGTTTGATTGATGTCTGCAAAATTTATGTTTATCTGAGTTATATCTCTCTGCTAATTTGATAATCATTTGCACATATTTATTGGGCTCTCTAAATTTTGCTATTATCAATGAGTTAGCTGTAACAGAGCACCAAGTTTACTTAAACTTGCTCTGGGTCTTATCATTCGGTGTGTTTCTGGAACTTGGTTTCCATATCTGGCCAATGACGAATATTCAACTTTATTGAGATTTACACACAGTTGATGTGTGAATCAGCCTTCTTGATGATATATATATATATATATATATATATATATATATATATATAGA
>VDFB02359530.1:0-42301 GCA_007258455.2 Sequoia sempervirens
TTAGAGATTACAAAGAACATTCTAGAGCATAGGCCGACTTGTTATCACTTGACAAATTATATTTAATATTTTTCATGTTTATCCTTATCTCTTATTACTCTAGAACTTTCTAGACCTTTACATTTCATGCCATTTCATTTTCATGGTGTGGAAGAAATTACATATGCCAACAGTTACTGCTTTCTGTGTATTTGGTGGACAGACTCGTTCTCAGGTTTGACTACCTTCTGTGGAAATTTTCCAGTATATTATGTAAATTAGGTCCTTCTCCACTCTTCTAATAGAGAATTAAATAGCTTCTTGACTAACTGTTGGGTAGATTGTTTTATATACGAAGCATCATCATACCCAAAATAGGATCAGAGGAATTTTAAAGTGTGTGTGGCCATTTACAGTGCCACACAGATTTGTATAACAGCAGCTCTAAAGCAAAGGATGATTTGATGATGGAGGCTGGTGAACGATTCTTTGGAGATATCTTAGTCATGGCTTCAATCTTAGCTTACGAAAACAAGTTTTTATTAGGAGAAGAGTCAATTAGCTCTGGAGGGTAGGGTGCTGATTTTTTTTTTTTCAAAATTTTATATTCATGGTAGTTAATTAATAACAAAAATACATCAATTTTATCTATCCACACTTGATAAAATTTTTAGCATTTTCTTGTCTTATCAGGCTTTACATATATTGAGTTGTATCTAGCAAATTTAAAGTCTAATTTTAAAAATAAGATTTATACATTACAGATTTAACAAAATTTAATCTTAATTCAATAGCTTTTGAAGTTGTATGCATTAATGTTATTCCATCCAATTGGCAGTTATATTGTTGATGTTTCCTTGTTTGATCTTACCATTTCCACTATGAAGTCTTCTCCTTACTTCAGATGGAATCGTGGTCCTTTCTGCTACCCAAGATTTTCATGTAATGTTTCAACACTACACTTTTCATTATACTTGTTTTGAAATTCCAAATAACTCTTCATAAATGGTATGTTGTCTTCTTTGTTGAATGGCTATTGTCTTGCATATTTAATTTCTTCCATGTTTACATCCATTTTACCTTGTTTCTACAATTTGACAAACTTATCTTTAGATATCTCTATTGTCAATGTAACCTACACAAATATATTAAAAAAATAGTTTTCTAACAGACTCAATTAGTATTCTCTTTTTATTTGAAACCATTCTTCATTATTCTTTGCTTTCCAAGTAAACCAAAAAATTTCAATAGATAAATGTTACAACCAAAATTGTACTACCTTATTGTAGATAGTGCAATTTCTCATTTAATCTAGACCTATTTTAGTACCCTTGCATTAAAATCCCTTTTAAGTCATCATTAATAGGCCCCTAAGACCCTCTATTTTGGATCTCAAGGATTATTTTAGTTAAAAACTTGATAAAATCATAAAAAAACATAAAAAAAATTAACAACCCACCCCAGAAATCTAGGGTGGGACTCTCCCTAGGTGGGGCACATACACCATGGTTGGCATATGAGTCCCATTTGGGGATTTTTTAGGGTTTGAGTAGGAAAATCAACCTTTTATTTCAAAATTTTGGTTGATGTTGGCTTAAGATCTAAATAATGGTAAATTAGGTGTTCATGCCTATATAATCAAGCTTCTATGTCATTATTTCATCTCAGAAAGAATTTTCAAGAGCAATTTCAAGATCCAAGCATTCAAGAACCTTCAAGAATTCTTTCACAAAAGCATTCAAGTTTCAAAAGTAGGAAAAGTTGAAGTCTTGGAACAACATCAAAGTGTTTTTGTAGGTCTTCAAGCTCACTTTCATTCTAGATCTAACATTGTCAAGGGTTGATCATGGTTGTCTATGGTGAATCATGATGGATTTTGGGTTGGGGAAATGCAACTAGCCATGAAGCCAAGCCTAATGACTTATTTGTCAAGTGTTTCCATCCTCCATTATCACTCTATATTCAACTTAAGGAAGGTACAAGCATTATTAGGGTTCATTTGGGTGATTGGGGATCTCTTAAAGTGAGTCATTCATCTTCATGTTTCATGCATTCATCTCATTTTTGCACATTAGAATATGGTTGCATTACATTTCAGATTTCCTAATCTACAATACTAGGAGTGAAAGAGCTAGACAACTCAAGATGCACGATGATTGTGCTATCATGGGATGACATAAGTCTCACACTTCGTCTCACTATAGTATTACCAATAGGACACCAAATACTCATGTAAGGGATACTAAATGCAAGATGAAGGCAAATGCAATATAAGCTAAGAACAATGAAATGACTATAAAAAAAACTCTGTAAACTGAAACAAAAAAGTATCACTAGCAAACAAGAGCACAAAAATAGAGTTTTAAATTCTAGAAAATGCAAAGTAGAATCTATATTGAGACTAAATCACCCAGATGGGCATATGAGTCCCAGTGAGGATTTTTTTCAAAATTTTCTAAAAATTTCAAGTGATTTTTTATGCTTTTTATGTTGTATGATTTGTAGACTAAATGAAAATGCAATTTTTAGATTCTTTTCAATTATTTGAGATGCAAAAATGCAACCTATATTCACTTTCACTAATGCAAGAATTAGAAACCCTAGAATGCCAATTGAATAATGCAAACCATAATACCGAGTTAATGCAAGAAAAATCTAGGATGATAATGCAGTCCAAATTAGAATTATGATGTTTAAATATAGGTTCACCAAAATGAAACAATAGAAAATGGGGGAGATGTGTATGTATGGTTTAAGGCATACAACAAAACCCACTTTCCAATTATCTCATTGAAGGGAAACCTTGGAGATCTCAATTCAAAGGAGAAAGAGATCCAGCCTTAGGGTTTCCCTAGGGTATGATTGTAAACTAATAAGGGGTTCACCACCAAGCTAGGGCTTGGAAACACAAATGAAATGCAAGGTGTAATGCTTAACCCTAATATGATGCAATCTTTCACTAAATGACTAAAAAATGCCTATAAAATGAAACAGAACATGGCAAGATAGAATGTGTGCACCTGAAAACCTGAAGATGACTTAAATGAGCTCTGAATTGCTGGAAATTTCAAAATTAATGTTGAATGTGACTCATACACCAGATTAGTCCCAGATTTGGGTTTTTGTGCAGAAACTAAAATTTGACAAATGGGTATCTGGAATTGCAAATACCTAAAAAATGACCTAAAGTAGGACTCATACACTAGAACTAGCATATCAATCCAGTTGAGGTTTTCTAAAGCTTGAAAGTTTGAATTTGCTCTTCAATGTATGCTATGTCCTTTCCAATTGATTTTTGGATCTGAAACCTTGATTTACGACCTGTAGAAGTCTTCCAAATATCTCCAATGCAAGGTGACAACTTTGATAACTTTGAATTTTTTTTCCAAACTTTCTCTTTAATATGTCTTCAATCTAAACTTGGAAATCACACACTAAAGAGAGGGAAAAATGTTGTTTTACTAGTGGAAAGGGGTTTTCCTTGGTCAAACCCTATTTTGGTAATCAAACCTTGAAATGAAATGAAATGGGAATGGAGAATGATGAATGAACAAAATATGATGTTGCAACTCACCAAACCCTAGCAATAAAGTGCTATAACAATGTATGAGATGGCTCCTATGGATGTAGATCTTGACTCTTGCTTGAATAGGATGGGTCTGGAATGAAATGCTAGCTTGAATCATAAAATCCTACATCATGATTGTTAGCTAAAAAACAAACATGATGCATGAAGACTTTGACATGATGCTTGATGCTTGAATAATGCTCTTAAATGCTTGATAATCTACTCTTGAATTCTCTTGTGAACTCTAATTTCATATTATGAATTCTCTCACAAAATTCTTTGGTGAAAATGAGTGAAAGAACCTTGTATCTATACTTAATTATTCCAAAATTCTTGAAATTACAATACTGCAAGCCAACATCAAATCTAGGAGGATAAAATCCAACCAATAATTTGAATTAATTTTAATTTTGGGCCACATGAGACTCATATGCCCAAGGTAGCATATGAGTCCCATTAGGAATAATTTATGGGACCATTTTTAAAAATGTTTAGAAAGGTGTGAAACCAGGATCAGGACCCAAAGCCTTAGGTGGGACTCATACGCCCAAGGTGGCGTATGAGTCCCAAATCACTAAATTTGAGCCACTTGACCTAAAAAAACCTGAATTATAATTAGATGTTGATTTATGTTGGGATTATCCTAAAAAAGATGCATTAATTAAGGCTTGTAGATGAAAAATAAGTCCACTTAAAGCATAAAGAATCCCAATTATTTATGAAAACCCTAGAAAAGTGTGAAAGTCTGTTACAACACTTTATAACACTCTAAATGACATGATTAAGTTTACTTAGTTCAAAAGGGTGGAGGACCTAATGTGAACATGTCAAACACATTACAACACTAAATCAAGGGAACCTTAATCTCAATTGAATAAGGAGGGCCCAACACAAGCAAGGAAAAGTAAAGGGATACTTTTTATGTTGCCACAAATATGTTGAAACCTCTTAGTGTATAATTCATAGTATAATAATTAGTTTTCCATCTAGGACAACCTTGTCATATGGTAAGTATGTTAACCTCTATATTTGGAGAACATGTATGGTCTTTATGACTATTAAATTTATCAAACTTACTGGGTGTATCTTCATGTGATGATCCAACAAATGTATTGTTTACACTATCTTGAGCACGATGTAGGTATCGATTGGGCTTGGACAAGCTTATAAGTAATATTGCATGCTTTTTCATAGATGGATAATGCACTATAGTTTATATGATATATAATTTATCTTGAAGACAACAATTTTAAAGACTAACAAAGTGTCCTAGATCAAATACTTAGCTGCAAGATAACCTTATAATAGGAACCATGAATAATATATAATTAATATGAGCCTTGGCACTTAGTTGCATAATACTACAAGGGTCATTTCATTTAGAGGCACTATGACCATACTTTACTAAAAATTTATTTAATTCTGAAACTCGATACTTTCAATAATCCATTCATTCCATTATAAATGCTTATATGACCATATGATGCCTATTAATCTCTTAGATATGAGTACCTTGATATTGAAATTATTATTATGCTTATAATGAACTGTCATATGAATTTTATACTAATTGGAAGGAAATTGTTATTTAATTTGACGATATGGTTTAGATTGAGTTATGAGATAAATCTTAAGTAGCATCTCTTGATACCTTACTAATGACCATTAAGGTTAGGTTCAGATTGAATGATAAGTATAAATAAACTATCTAGTCTATTAACTAGACTACTATAAGAATATGGAGTTGTACTATAGGGTCAAAGAAATTAGAACAAGAATATTATAGTAATATTACCATTGGGTTTATATTTTCATATGTTGGTCCAATGGATTTATTGTTTCCCACTTTCTTAAGTAAGATTTAGATATTTATTATATTTAAAACAAGCATATAAATATTATTGGATGTCTTTCAAAGATATCTATTGACCCCTTGATATTGAATCTAACAAGTGTAAATTTCAAATGGAAGTGCTTTCCTATGGGTTTGTGTGAACCAAGATAATTTCATGTTACATAATAATCCTAGCCCCTATGTTGTTAAGATGAACTCAAGGATGTCCAAGCTAGTTTATGAATAATAATGAGTCGAGTTTAATTCAAGTCCTTGATATTATTAAAGGGAAATTTTATAGTATGGCTTGTTAAATCATATTCTTAATTATGTTCTCGTAACTATTGTCAATCATAATAGTGAAAGATAAACATCGATTATGGGAAAACTTATGCATATGCATCCCTTGAGAGGCTTTATAAGGATAACTATGTGTGAATTTGATCCATTTGGAAGTGGGTATGTAGGTGATCCTTGGGAAAAAGATGTCCATTTGGTCTTAAGTCCAAAGGGGAAGGGATTAGGGGGAGAACTATATGGTTTGGTGTTTTTCCTAATTGGTTTGACCTTCTCTCTTTAATATTCTTTAGTTTGATGTTGAAATGGCTATCGAATGAGAATGAATGAGTTAAGGAAAACTAATAACCTGTATTTAATACATACGTGTTTGTGAATAGAAGATGAATGAAATAAGGGATTTAACAACTTTATAATTAGTATTTAAATATATGTATATGTTGGGTAAAGTCCATCTCATGTTGGTTCCATGTAACTTGTATATGTTATGAGAATTAACTTCATATTTAGAGATCTATATGTATAGGCCTATGTATTTGTTGGTTGTGATTGTGATCCATGTTATGTATGACCCACCCAAGAGTGAAAATTTTGGATATTTGAGTAGTGATAGGCAATCATTCAACCATGCCAATGACTGATATCTAGGCTATTGCTAGGGACTAGCCAACATTCACCTAGTACATGGAGGTTAAGGTTGCTATGGGCTACCTTGGTTATGATTATGATATGATAATGGTTGCATGGGTAGGGACCCATCCATGTGGGTAACATGGTAATTTGTGGATAATCGTTGTATCGAGGGGGTTCATTGGCTATCAGTAAGGGCACAAAAGTGATCAATACCAAGTGTTACTCAAGATTGTGAAGAAGATAGCTAACAATATCACTAAGGTCACAAGGTGGTATATGTCAAGAGCTACTTCTTCCTAGATGGAAAAACTTGTCACTGGTGGTCTATAGGTGATTGAAGGAATACACCAGGTTATGGTAGGTTCACTACTTGGGGAAAGCATTGGGATGGTGGAAAGACCTATAGTGTAGTATGGGATGCACTGAATCCACTTCCTAGTTGGCAGATTCTATACTTAGCCTTGTAGGGTTGAGGATGGACTCATAATGTAGTATGAGATACATTGAATCCTCTTCCCGTTTGTCCAACGGTGCAAAAGACTGGATGAAAAGATAGGATTCATGGTGTAGTATGCAATACACTAAATTATTTCTATCTGGGATGCATTATGGACATGTGTTAGTGAACCATTATGATGTGTAAGGTTGTCACTATGTATGTGATGTATGTTGGAACTCATCACTATGTATTTATGATGTATGTTGGAGCTTGTTACTATGTATGTGATATATGTTGGATCTTGTCACCATATATTTGTGATGTATGTTGGAGCTAGTAATTGTGTGTGTGATGTGCTAGAGCTAGTCATTATGTATTGGTGATGTATGCAAGACCTAGTTACTAATATAATTGTGATATGCATATGAGCCAATTACTATTGTACTTGAGATGTGCAAATGAGACAATCATAGTTGTAATTGTGATATATTTATGAGCTAATCAACATTGTATTTGTGATCTACGCATGGTCCAACCATTGTTGTATGTGTGATGTGTATGAGCTAGTCAGCTTGTGTATATGGAGTTATGCTCACATGATAGTCAATGTATGCTCACATGATAGTCAATGTGTATGATATCTTGAATTATGGTATGAATGAACCCTTGTGAATATTTTGAATGTTTGTACACTAATTTTTGGTAATGTTTGGTATCGACCCAACACTTGCAAGAAATTTATTATCAAAGTTATTATCATTATATTATAATTGACTAAGTTGATAGCTTACATGTACTTAATTAATAGTTATGGGTTAAAGGTGAGATCATACATCTCATACAAGAGGAGACATTGAACTCTCTTTGTGTTTTTGGAGTGAACTATGAAGCCTTTGATTCCCATGAGGGGATACATAGGCAGGGTCACCATGAACCCTCAAAGTTTAGGTCTAGGTCTAGGAATGGCCCTATCAATATGATCTTAACACTTCTGAGTGTAAGCATATAAGTTGTGATATTGAATTGTTATCACAGTGATGATTGAAGAACCTTTGAAATTAACACTTCAAATCTAAACAAAAGCTACTTGGCCAATTAAGTTCGTAGTTGTGATCTATGAATTGAACTTAAAAAAAAAGTCCACGAGATGGGTATTTTACATATACATTAGAGTTGAAGGATTTAATGGTGCTCCATACTGAATTCTAAGATATTCCAATAGTAGAGTGGTCTTATTTAATTTATATTGATAGCTAGCTATAGTTCAAAGAGTCATATCTAGCAAGCATAACATATGTATCCAATTCTCATTAGAAATTGGAGATTATATGTGCCTAATACATGAAGCCATGAAAATTTCAAAGATGAAGATGGGTTCTATGACAATTCATCCCATCAACTAATTAATTATATATGATTGTAAAGAGATTATGGAAAAACAAGAAAGATAACATTCACACATAAGCTAAGTCTAGAATAGTTTTGGGTTGAACCTAATGATGGGCATGAAGTACAAAGAAGAGAAAATTATAGACTCATGATATTTTAGATAAGAGATTTTATAATCACCAACATAAAAAATGGACTATTTGACAATGGAAAAGTGTGGGAACCCTTGTATGAAGATAAATAGATATTTTATAGATTAATCCTTCCCATTGATTGGTCTATGGTGGCATTTAAATTGAAGTAGGATACAACTTAGATTATGATCAATAGAAGAATATAATGGTTAACGTTTAAGATGGAAAAACTAATGAAGAGTAAAGAATAGTTATTTGAATAGATGAAGGACAAAGAG
The DNA here is from genome assembly GCA_007258455.2 of Sequoia sempervirens. Taxonomy (NCBI): domain Eukaryota; kingdom Viridiplantae; phylum Streptophyta; class Pinopsida; order Cupressales; family Cupressaceae; genus Sequoia; species Sequoia sempervirens. Next base: position 8,552 of record VDFB02359530.1, read on the forward strand.
GAGCTATCTAAAAAAATAAAGGATAAATAAGAGGCACCAAAGAAGAAGGAAGAAAATGACTAAGATATCCCTATGCATAAATAAGATACTTTTACTTTTATGGTCCCAATTTCACAAATGACTTTTGATAAAAAGATAAATGTAAAATACTTTAAACATAAAGGAGGGGTAATTTTTTTATTAAAACAAGAAAAAGTACAAAGCAAGGGAACTACATAGCCCTATCAAGCTCCACCAAGTGATCTAACTATTGAGATAGATCCAGGGGTAACTAACCTAGATCCACCATATTCCAATCAAGAATATGATTAGAAGCACATTTAGCCAAATAATCAACAACACCATTCCATTCTCTAGGAATATGAGTGAAAGTAACAAACTCCATAGAAGCGCAAAGGTTGAGAATCTGTTTAACAATCAAAGCTAAATACTAGCTAACATCATCTAAATGTCACCTATTCAACAAGTTCACCACAACTTGGGAATCGGACTCACATATGATCCTTCACTACCCCAATTGACTTCTACACTCCACAATTGATAAAATGGCCTGAGCCTCCATTAAATTATTAGTATGAAGACCCTTATAAACAGAGAAGATAAATTGAACATCTCCAAATCTATCTCGATCAACACCACCAATTTCAGCATGACCAAGGTTTCCTCGAGAAGAGTCATCTGTATTGATTTTTAAGACTCCCTAGGGTGGAGGAGACCATCGCCCCTCCCTATTAACCTTCAAAATAGGATGTCTACATCTATTGCACATGAGCTGCCATTGCTAAAATAATTAAAACAAGATTTAATAGATGATGCTAAAAAATTGATTAGAAAGAAAATAATTAAAAAGATTATATTTAAATGTTGTATTTTACTTAAGAAAATAAGACCACATAAAATGAACTCTCATTCTCTTAATTTCTTAAAGAAGTCCCCACCTTCCATGAAAATAAAATTCTTTCTCCTCCCATAGATTGCTCCTCTATTTAATCAAGACCAGCTTTGTTTAGTAAAGATATCTAAATTATTAAAGTAATTGGAACTTTTGTCTAGTTGGTCAAAAAGAAAGCAGAAATATTTAGGCATGTCAAAGAAAATAAGATTGGAATGGCACCAAGTAAAGTAAAAGGAGGGAAACATAATGATAGAAGAATAATTCAAAGACAATCTAGCATCCTTCTAGCCCACTAATTTTTTGTCATGTTCTACTATGAGGCCAACCTGGGCAACGTTAATTTCATTTCATGTTCTGAGAAGCCACAATGATGTGAAATGTGAAACACAACGAATTATTCACCAATAGATAAAATAAAAATAGTGATAGTAGATGTTTGCCCATTTCTTCACTTTTCTATAGAGGTATTATTAATATTCTGATTAATTCAACATACAAGAAGTTGCCATGAATCATCTTTTCACATGCCAATTCTCATGTTTCATGAGTTTTATTTAATATAAATGCTTGAACATGTAAATATTGGCAGTGCATTTTCCTCTTCTTCTGAGCTACTGACCACTAAAATAAAATTTGTGAATATGGACGCACATTGTTTGATAACTCACCTTGAGAAATGCTCTTTCTTGAAGTTGTTTCTGAGTGTAATCTTGTCTTATGGATTCAAATCTTGCGTCATTGAATGCCCAAAAGAATTCCACGTGAAAGAGAACTGGAAAATGAAGATCTCCTTTATGTTGATGAAATTTTAAGTATGTTGCAGGACACTTCAGAGTATTGGGGAGGCTCATAGAATTTCTTCTGAATCTCTTTGTCAAAAATGGAGGATTGCTAAAAACTCCGTTCAAGCTATTAAATGGTAAATGTATTCAATTGTTCTTTTTCTATATTTGTCTACTTTTCTTTCGTTGCTCACTGTCGAGGCCTTGAATAGTCCTCTTGTTTGTCTATTATAAGTTGTCTGCATGGCATATAGAAAATTCACCATTAGTAATTTATGACAGAAAAAATCACTGTCAGCGTGGGAAAATTCATCATTATGAAAAATTCACCACCAACTAAAATTCACTACCAGCAATTCACTGCACTGTTCATTTTAAATTTTTGGTGGTGAATTTTACTTCGCAGTGAATTTTACTGAATTTGTCATGGTGGTGAATTGTTGGCGGTGAATTTTCCATTGGTAACTTTTCCTAGAGCCATCTACACAATGCACACTGAATTATTTTCTTAGATGCTTCTACAATTTCTTAATAAAGGATTAGACATGAACAAATAAAAGAAGATAACTAACTTTCTAAGACTATGAAAAAATAAATTCATAAACATTTTCGATCACACATTTTTGAATTAGACTATGAAAAAATAAATTCATAAACATTTTAGATAACACCCTAAAAAGAAACAGAAGAAAATATCACTAATGAACTATAACTTTTTTTAAGGAAGCAGAATTATACCCGAAAGAAGATCAGAGGACTTTTTAAAGTTTAATTGGTCATCTAGCCGGGCACTCAGAACTGTATAACAGTTTCCCTCAAGATGACCTAAATGACAATTTAAGCATGATTGGTTCAAAAATCATGAACCCTGGGCACAGATTCTTTGCAGATATTTCAGCTATGGCTTCAATCATGGCCTATGAAAATTTTAGAAATCTGTCTTCTCCTGTTGGATAATTACAACTACTGACTACTCCTAACAATGCCATCTTTTCTCCTGACAGCTATTGAAAGAGCCTCATCTTCCTTCCAGCAATATCGCAGTTTTTCATTTCACTTTTGTATGGAAGTATGGGTACCACATTTCCACATCCTTCTCTAGTGGGAGTGGCAATTGTACGGTGACTTTTATGGTAGTATTTTTTTCACACGGGCATTTAATATTTAAAGTCTATTTAATATGCTTTTTGTATTTTTTGAAGTTAATGTTTTTTTCCTTGTCGCAAAAAGTAAGTTATTTGAAATGTAATTAATGAGATTTATTTTTTTACCCCTTGTGCTTGTTGGGAAAACTTTCTTCATAAGACATGTTTTATCTATCTCTTAGCTGGCTTTTACGATGATATTAATTGTAATTAATGTTCAAGCTATAGCTATACGATGATATTAATTGTAATTAATGTTCAAGCTATAGCTATACATTCTTCTCAAGTTTTCTGCCTAGAGACTTTTTATGAATAATTTTGTGTAATATTTTTTATGTAGAAGAAATAGAAGAAGAAGAAAGGGATGAATATTTCTGGTTGAGAACAAAAAATATATTTTTCAATTTTATGTGCAGCTGCAACTCGTGTTTTATTTTTCTAAGTTAAATATAAATCCGGCTTGTTCTTTTACTAGTTTTTTTTGTTCTACATTAATCTTTCCTTCACTTTTTCCATCTTTTTAAATCCCTCATCTAGTATCAGAGCCAAAGAAACCTTTGTTTTCAATTATGTTTGAAGTCATGGCCTCCACTTCTAGTGCATCTTTATCTAGTCTGCAAACCCCTGTTTTTACAAGAAAGAATTATGAGTATTGGTCTTTAACCATGAAAGCCCCATTTCAGTCTCAAGACATTTGGGAAATTGCTGAGAATGGTTATGTGGAGCCAGTAGACCAAGCAACATACAATGCACTCACACAAGTTGAGAAAGATTCCTTGAAAGAATAGAGAAAGAAGGATGGAAAAGCATTATTCTATATCCATCAAGCAATGCATGAGAGCATACTCCCAAGATTAGCAACAAAAAAGCAAGCCAAGGAGGCATGGGATACACTTCAACTTGCTTACCAAGGTATGGACAAATTAAAGGTTGCTAAGTTATAGCTTCTTAGTAGAGAGTTTGAAAATTTATCAATAAAAAACAAAGAGTCAATAGACTCCTTTATTCATGTTGTTGGCTTAACTAATCAAATTAAATCCCTACTAAATTTGATGATCTTGTTGTGACTTTAGAGGAAACTAAAGATTTGAGTTAGTTTAGTGTTGATGAGCTTCATGTTTCTCTTATCAATCATGAATTTAGAATAAATAGGTCAAATATGTCATTGGAAAATGCATTTTCATCTCAATTATCTATAACTCATGGAAGAGGACAACAAAGATTCAATCCTAGAGGTAGAAGGAGAAATTCACCTAGAGGTGGATGCAATAATAGCTTTACAAATAGTGTTGGTAGAGGTCAAAATCAAAATTTCAGTCACCCAAGTAGCCAAAGATTGGATAAATCACATGTTCAATGCCATTATTGTAAGAAGTTTGGACATTATGCTAATGAATGTAAGAAAGAATAGTATGATCATCAAAAGCAAGGTCAAAATCAGTCAAGTAATTTAGCACTCAAACAAGCACTATGTTCATTGCATACACTAAAATTGCTAAAGCAATTCCTACTAACTCTCCTGTTGAATGTAATGTAGTCCTAGAAAGCCCAAGTGACATATGGTACTTAGATTCTGGGAGTGATAATCACATGACTAGTAATGCAAACTTGCTTTCTAGATTAGATAAATCATTCCAAACTAAAGTCACACTTGGAAACGACAATAAGGTCAAGGTTTTATGCAAAGGAACGGTTGATATTCTAACCAAAGAGGGGGAGTACAAAAATATGCCTGATGTATACTATATTGCTGGGCTAAAGCATAATTTAATGAGCATTGGTCAATTAGTACTGTAGACATGTCAAATTGACATTATGCATCACATTCATTGATCAATTAAATAAATCAGGTTTATTTAATCAATCTCCTAAAGGTTATTCAATAAATCAATTAATGTTCTAAAGATATCCATTTAATTAAATAGATCAATGTTATTTAATTAAATTTCTAATGATCAATTTCTTCTCATTTAAGTTAAACAAACCCAAAAGTCTAAGTTTAATGTCACAATCATCTAATATCAGCTTAATTAATCTAATTCTTGATTAAATGCTAATCACCCATCAAATCCTCTAGATATCTCCACTTGCACAAATAAATCAATTTATTGATTTATTAAAATCATCATTTTCACTCAACATGGCATTTATGGGGAATATTCCCTCAAGTTTGAAAAAAATGACAAGTTAATTTGTCCCTCCAACATTGCATTTATTTCTTATTTTCTTGTCTCCCACTCATCTTGTCTCTCAAATTCAAATTTGAAACTCCCTCTCATGGGCACATTTCCCAAATTTTGCACAACCCATAGCCTATCACCACTTGACAAGTGGCCTCTTCTCATTGGTGGATCTTTAGTCCCACATTCACCCATTTGGCCAATCTCTCATTAAAAAAATCTATAAATAAGGACCTCATTCTTCATCAAAGGCATCCACATTTTTACATGCAAAGTTGCTCTCTTTGTTTGAGAATTGATTTTTCTCTTGATCTCCATTGCATCTCATCATTTTAGCTTTTAATCAAGGATTGGGACAGGGTCATTTGCACATTTGACACCAATTCACTATGGAATAGGTAACTTGTTAATTGTTTTCATGATGCTCTTTAGTATTTTCTTATCACTTGTTGCATTTTGAAGCACTTACAAGGTATTTCATAGGAGTATTCTTGAGATATTTGTAGGTATTAATCCATGTTTAAAGTTTAGTGTTTGAAGATTTTAAAAGCATGATCACAAGTACAAAAGGGATTTAGAGTATATTTGGAAAACAATGAGTGTGTAATTTTGAATAGATTCCCAAGAAATTTGGTTATTGCTAAAGTGAAAATGACTAACAACCACATATTTCCTTTGAAAATAAGACAAGTTATGAAGGAGACAACAACCAAATTTGTTCATGAGACAAATAATGTAAATTCTAGAGTAGCATTTGAGGTAGAAAATATAGACACAAAAGTTGAAACAACATTTCAATAAGTTGTTTTAGATGAGTCTTGCTTATGGTATTTTAGATTTGGAAATTTGAATTTTGGAGGGCTGAAGCTATTACACATGAAGAACATGGTGAAAGGCTTGCCATTGATTGAAAAGACATAAGGAATTTGTGAAGGTTGTATCTTGGGAAAACAACATTGAGAGTCTTTTTGAATTGGAAAATCACATAGAGAAAGAGCACCACTTGAGATTTGGCATTCAAATATTTGTGGAAAACTGCAAACATCATCCATAGGAGGCTACACTTATTTTCTTTCCTTCATTGATGATTTCACATAGAAAACTTGGGTCTATTTTCTAAAACACAAATCTTATGCATTTTCTTATTTCCAGTAGTTCAAGGCACTTGTGGAGAAGCAAAGTGGCCATTATATCAAGGTGTTAAGGATAGATAGGGGCAAAGAATATGTGTCTAATTATTTTATGAAATTTTGTAAAGCACATGGCATATCAAGCAATTTATAGCCCATTATACACCTCAACAAAATGGTGTGGTGGGGAGGAAGAAACAAACCATTATGGAGATTGATCGTAGTATGTTGGTAGCCAAACATCTACCTAATGAATATTGGGTTGAGGTAGTGGAAACTACTATTTATATCATTGTGACATAGATTTCGGGAACCTAAGATGCTTGCTCTCTTCCTAAGATTTTTCACCTAGAAAGAGAGAGATTTAGGTCCCAAAATGCTTATGTAACACTCAAATTAGAATGCATGCTATGTGGTATGATGTAAATAAACTTAACTAAATGCAATTGACTGATTAGAATGAACTAAAATGAATGTAAAAGTACAATTTAAGCTATGTTTGAAAACACATTGTGATATGTAAAAAGATTGAAAATGAAGAAATTATGCAGAACAAAAAGAGATGGATGAAATCAAAGTGCACTTGGATGAAATATTAGTTGTCTAGAATGTCTAGAATGCTAATGAATTTTACTAGTTTTTCACAGTGGGACTCATTCACCTAGGGTGGTGAATCAGTCCTCTTACTGATGAAAAAGTGTCAGGAACTAATTTCTGATAGTTAGGATCTGAGATCTAACAAAATGTAGAATTTTAGACCTCATGTTGGTGTAATTACAAGTGTTGTAACTTGTCCTAGATCATGATTACACCTTAGTTAAGTTTACTTAGGGACCACATAGGAGGTTGTTGGAGATTTTCCACTTTTGGTGGACTTGACATGTCATTACTTTATCACTTCCACCTTTTGTGGACACATCATGTGATTATCTCTCCACCTTTTGTGGGTGATCCACATTTTTTGGTGATGATCACATTATCACTTTTCCACTTTAGGTGGAGTGATAATTTTTCATAGTTTTCTCATGTCATAAGAATACAACACTTGTCATAATCTTATTCCCTTCTATGTTCTCACCTTGGCTATATAACCAAGGGGTCTCCTATGTACATTTGCTCATCATATTTTCATTCATTGATAAGAATACAGTCTATTCTTGTCATATTGTTTCTACCTCTCTTATGCTTGTGCATTGTATTAGGCCTCCAAATCTTGAGTGGCTACCTTCATAGCCAATTTGTACATGGTATCAGAGCACTTGTAGTGCCTTTGGATTTTCATTTTGGAGAGATTCTTGGAAGGTTCCATTTTTGGCCTTGTATTGCAAGTGAATTTTGGGAGCTTGTTGCATTAGATCTGAGCTCACCATTGCATCTGGAGAGTTTGAGATAGTTAGATTTTCCTTTTGTTTTGTCCTAGTTGAACATTGGAGGTCAAATATGTATAGGTTTGAAGTTAGGTGTTGGTAGCTATATCTAGGAGGTAGCCATATTTTTGGAGTAGTTTGGGTCAAATTTGGCCCTGTCATCGTGCCTGGGAGGCCCGAAAACCTAAAGATTGACTACCAATTCATCGATTTTGGACACTATCAATTGCAAGCTAAAGCAAAAAAAATTTGCTGGAGGCCGTACTGATCCCATATCGGTATAATTTTTCAATTTTTGCAAAAAAAATATTTCAGTTAAATATTTTATGTAATCTATCCATAAAAAATAAAAGGAAAATAGAAAACAAGACAAGAGAGCCAACCTAGAAAGCTCTACACCAAGTCATATGTTTCAAAGGTAGGCCATGTCATGTGAAGGAAAAAGAAATAAAGGAAGGGAGTTTCCCCCATAAGAGAAAATATACCAAACACATAATGGATCTATGGATTTGGGGTTCACTATGCTCATTGCTACAATGTTGTTATGAAAGAGCATAGAATTGTCATCATTCCCCAAATACACATAGAACTAGAGGAATGACACAAAGGGAGTGAAAACAAAGGAAAAAGAAAGTCCACTTTGAGTCAAAATGGAAGAGACATTACAGTCTTGATGCTTTGCATCATCCCCAAAAGGAAAAAACAAGCAAAAATAAAGGAAGTGAAAAGGAAAAAGATTTTGGGTTAACATGCAGGAGACATTGCAGTCTCAATGCTTTGCATCATCCCCAAAAGGAAAACACAAAAAAAAATGAAAAAGAGAAGGACCATTTGGGTCAACATGGAAGAGACATAGGGTGTCTCTATGCTTTGCGTCATCCCCAAAAGTAAAACACAAAACAAAAATGAAAAAGACAAGGACCATTTGGGTCAACATGGAAGAGACATGGGTCATCTCTACACTTTGCATCATCCCCAAAAGGAAAACAAAAAATAAAAATGAAAAAGACAAGGATCGTTTGGATCATCATGGAAGAGACATAGGGTGTCTCTACGCTTTGTGTCATCCCCAAAAGGAAAACACAAAACACAAATGAAAAATACAAGAAGACAAGGAGAAGAATAGAGGTATGAATAGGAGTGTACAAAGAGAAGAAACATCAAATGCACAATACGGGGGAACATGATAAGCACATGAAAAGAAAAAGAAAATAAATGTCAATAAAAAGGATAGCTAGGAAAATGCAAGCCATCCGCCTCCCAATCATGTTCAATTTAATTCAAAGGTGATTGACTGTTTAAAGGAGGAATCACAAGTGCTAAACTAGGAATTGTACCAGGTTCTTCACTTGGCAGAGAGGATTTATCATTTAACCTCATTGTAGATGAAAATAAAGAGTTCAAATCATTGTGTACTTCTTCATCTATGTTAGCAATTGTCACATCTTTATCATCATCATCAAGATTAATAACGACAGGAGGATGAAGGGTGATTTCTAAGGATGGATGTATCAAGAGTGTTGGTTGTTGAACGGGTTCATTTTGTTGCAATTGTTGGGTTTAAATTTCATGTGGCTGGTCAAGAGAGGGAAGGTGGTTACCCAATACTTTTTTCAAGGGTGGAGGTTGATTGTCTTGATCATCTTCCATACAAGATTGATGAGCCAAGAGATGATGGTGAAGCTGACATTCCCAACCACCACGATTTTGTTTAATTCTATATTGAAGTTGTTGAGGTGTAAGAGCGGAAAGAGAAAGAGAAACCCAAGAGGATGGATCAACCAATTTATTTTTTCCTTTATATACTTGTTTGATATGAGGAGGTAAGGCAATAGTTATTTCATTTTCTCTTGGTCATTTAAATGATGGCTAGGAATTGTCAAGAAGAGATTGTTCATAAGGTTTGATGGTTTGTTCAATATCAAATTATAGTGTAATCATGGTTTCATCTATGATAGGATGAGTAGGGGTAGACAAAGATGTGTTACAAAGAGATAATTCAATGATCTTGTTGTCTTTAAACTTTTGATAAGCAATGTAAAAGAAGTCCTAACGAGGGGTGATAGGTTCCATGGGTTCAGGCCAAAAGGCTTCTAATGAATTTAGTTACCTTTGGAAGATAAAGGATTAAAGCCACTATGGTGTATAGTGAATACCTCATTTCCATGTGGAAACTTCAAGCACTTATGAATGACTGATGGGACCGCTTTCATTGAATGAAGCCAAGAAAGGCCTAGCCACAAACAAAATTGGTCAAATTGTGGACTAATGGAAAATGTTACCTCCAAGGTTTTAGGTCCTATTTGTAAAGGTAGCATGATTGATCCAATCGTAGGGCATGCAAAACCATTATGTGTTTTAATCCATGCAATCGGTGTATTATAGTCATCTTGATATAAATTATGTAATACTAGAAATTCTTCTATGATCACATTCTCACCACAAGTGGGATCTATTAATATCCCATTAGTAGGTTTATCATAGATTCTACCAGCTATGTAGAGAGGGCCATCAGGAAGCTTTTGTAGTATGTCTTTAGCAAAAAAAAAAAATATTAAGAGATTTAGTGTTTTGGCCCTTGTGAGGAATAATGTCAATCGTAGCTACAAGTTCATCGATAGGACTAGCTTGGGAAACAAGAGGAGTTGTATCAACAGTCATTATATAAGGCTTTGAAGGTTCACTAGCCTTAACAAATGAGGTGGTGTGTTTAGGCATAGGGTTGGTGAAGATTTTCAAATTTTGGTTAGGAGGTGTGATAGACTTATTGCCTTGATCATTAACACCCATAATGGTCATTTCTCCCAAATCATTGAGGTATTGAATCAAGTGTTTAAGACATTTGCAATGTTTGGTGTTGTGGCCATTTTGATGATGAAAATGGCAATAAGTGGTAGGTTTGAAGGTAGGTGGTAAGGGTTGATTGGGATCAAGTGGACGAATAGGTGGTAAGGTGAGCATTCTTTTTTGAATTAATTGGTTCATTTTATGGTGGAGGGTGTTGGGTGAAGGGGTGAAGTGTCTATTCGGATCACGATAAGAATAAGGCATGACTAGCTTAGTAGCAGCCATTGAACTTTGAACTTATTGAGTTGGTTGTGGTTGGGGTGGAGGAGGTGGATTAAACTATAAAAATCCTCAGTTAGGTTTGTGGGAGTTATGTGTGTTGTTGTGGTTTTGATTGTTATGTTCAGGTTTTTCAACTCAATTAGAAGTGGATTTTGACTCACAACTGGAAACTAAATTTTGATAATTGCATAATGTTGTGCATAAATGCATGAATGAAGGGAATTTCATCATGGTAAGTTTATCTTGAAGATTGGTGTGCAAATTCTCAATAAACATCTTTTGTAGATGCACATCTAGAATTTTGACATATGTCAACTTGAGCATATAAGGATTGATAATGGGGGATGAAATTTGTCACTTTTTCATCCATGTTTTATCTACATCTCATAAGGTTAGCCATTTTATTTTTAGGTGTCAGGTGCACTTGAAATTAATTAATGAAAGCTTCCACCAATTCTTTCAATGAATGGATGGAATGATTGGGCAAGTTGGAAAACCATTCTAAAGTGGTATCTTTCAAAGTCCTTGGACTTTTTTTTTTCCAAAAGTTTATCATTAAGGATAGAGTCACTACACAATGCAGTATAAGCATTGACATGATTCATAACCTCAACATTTCTATCCCTTGTGGCATCGGGATACGTGATAAGGTGCTGCTACATACAAGATATGTGGGTGGAGTGGCTTGACCTGGACTAATTGTGGCAAGTTGGTGTTGCACAAATGAAATAGTGTTAAGGAGTTGTGTAATAAAAGGATCAAGATAATTGGGTTGAGGTGGAAGGGAAAATGGTGATGGAGTGTAAGTGATGTTAGGGGAGGTGAAAGGAATACTAAGGGGTGTGAAAGTGGTGGAAGGAGGTTGCGAAGCCACAAAAGAAGTAGGAATGCTAGTGGAAATTGGGAAAGAAGTAGCCACATAATTAGGTTGATGCATAGTTGTGTGGACTTGTGGATTAGTGTAAGTTGGTATGGAAGATATAGTTGAAGGGGGGGAAACTTGAGACATTCCTTGACTTACAACAATGTTTATGGATTGGGTATTTGAAGAGGCATGTTTATTGTAAATCTTGGCAATTCGTTTGAACACTTGCAAGCCATCATCACTCTCAATTAAGTGATGAAGGTTCTCAATAGCAAGGATATCAATGGTGGAAATTTTTTCAAGTGAAAAATCTTGTTGTAAATGTGCAAATTCCTTATGAATATTATGTTGGAAATATATGCTGCAAACAATACAGGCTGAAACCTCCATTGGAGCCATGTTGGTGTGACAGCTCTCATGTCTGGCCGACAAGCAGTTTGTAACATCATGGTTAGTACAAGTCACTGTGATCTAGCTTTTTTCTTCCCAAACGTCGTTTACCTTTGAGCATGTTGTTGTGACAAGAAGCGTTTGGTGTGACATCTTAGCACCTGTGGAGATCTTTGGCCGACAGGCCATTCAATTGTGTATCGGGAAGACTCTTGGTGACTGTGGGCCTCGACATAACCTATGGTGGTTCAATGGAAAGTCTTACTAATGTGTTTGACTCTCGCTGACAAGATGTTTCATTTTATGGTCTTCGGCATAGCTTATAGTCTATCGGTAAGAAGTCTTACCGATGTACAAATGTCTCACCGATGAAGGCTCAAGTGTCAGTCATTGGAGTAACACAAAGGATCTCAGAGATAGGTCTTAGCGATTGGAGAATGTCTTTCTGATAGCCTATGGCTATTGGGGTAACAAAAAGGGTTTCGAAAGGATGTCACAGCGAGAATGAAAAGTCTTGCCGAATGGTGGTCATCGGTGTAACATATATTTGTTCAATAAGATCTCTTGGCGAAAGACATATGTCTTGGCGATAGGTAATGGCTTCGGAGTAACTTTTGTGATCTCGTAGAAACCTCTTAGCGATAGACAAAAGTCTTGCCGACTACTCTTTGGAGCTTGATATAACTTGTGTTCTCGTCGGAGTAACCCTAAGTGACTCGATATATGGTCTTAGCGAAAGATGATTGTCTAGCTGATAAGAACACTAGCATCGGTATAACATATGGATCTTGGTATGATCTCCTGACGACATAAGGATTGTTTTAGCGATAGTCTCTTGACTTCGGTGTAACACAAGAAAGCTCATTGAGATGTCTTGGCAAGAATGATAGTCTTTCCGAAAGGAAAATTGAAGCCAATACATGTTGTAAGCTCAGTGAAACATTTTGGTGACTATGGTAACTCTTGGTGACATTGATATGAAACTTTTGGGCATCACGGAGACACTGTTAGTGTCTCACCAAGATGCCAACGCAGTGTGAATTCTCTTGACCATTGTTTCACCATCCTATGTGGAGTCTCGTGGACCAATTGGAGATGACAAATATGAACAGTTGGAAGTCTATTCATTGTGACGGTTTTGTGAGGAAGCTTGAAAGATAGAGATCGACATGGATATACTCATGAGTGATTGTAGTTTGTGATAGGTTGGTTGGATCGATAGATTGTTGAATGATTGCATCAGTGAATGAATTCTATTCTATAATGACTATAATCTGAAGGTTCCTATACTAGATTTTTCATGGTGAATGCTATTGTAAATAGACACCAAAAAGATAAGTCTGATACTTGTATGTAATCCTTATTACTGTAATACAAACTGATTTCTCTTGGTGTGGTGGTTTTTTCTCCCGTAAGGGTTTTCCCACGTATATCTGGTGGTTCATATGTGATTTTCAATTCTCTGTTTTTGTTATTTGTTTCAAAGTGCATCTTAATTGGGCTGTAATTGAAAAATTAAAAGTGTCTTTGTGTTTCTTCCCTGTGGTTTTGGTGGTAGGAGAGTTATTTCCGCACCTTGACTTTCCTTACATATTAATGACCTTTTCTTGTGGGAGGGATTTGTTTTGATTGTCAACATGTATATGATGGAAAGGTGAAGGCATGGAAGTGGTATTTATAGGGCCTAATACACCATTTTCCATACTAGGAGTAGGAGCTCATGAGATCCCAAGGTCCACAATGAAAGTGCTATTACAGGATGCAATGAGTCTAGAACTTCTTCTCACTAAAGTATTATCAACGGGACACCAAACACTCATACAAGTACCACAAAGGAAGGGTGAATGGAAATGCAAGCTAATCTAAGAATTTGAAATGTAAATAACAAAAAATATGCTAACTATAATAGAGATGCAAATACATAAAATAGAAATGCACGAAAATGCCAGAAAAAACATAGAACTATTGTCTAAAAAGTGTAGAGGAATTGATTTTCCCTAGGTAGTGAATGAGTCCCAAGATGCATTTTTTTTGTGTTTTTCAAAAAAATTGAGTGATTCTAAATGCAACACGGAATGTAATCAAGTATGTAGAGTGAAGATTTTTAGTTTTTTCAATGAATTTGAATGCAAAAATGAAAACTAAATGAATGTTTCACTAATGCAAAATGAAAGGTCCTAGAATGCAATAACAAACCAAAATCCTAATTGAATGTTAATGCAAATGAAAACTAGGATGCAAGATGTGAATGCAATCAGAAGTGTTAAAGTATTTAAAATTTGGGTTCATCAAAATGTGACATAGATTTTGAGAACCTAAGATGCTTACTCTCTTCCTATGATTTTTCACCTAGAAAGAGAGAGATTTAGGTTCCAAAATGCTTATGTAACACTCAAATTAGGATTTATTCTATGTGATATGATGTAAATGGACTTAGCTAAATTCAATTGACAAATTATAATGACTAAAATGAACAAAAAAATGCAATTTAAGCTATGTTTGAAAACACAATGTCATATGCAAAAAGATTGAAAATGAAGAAATTGTGTAGAACAGAAAGAGATGGATGAAATTAGAGTGCACCTAGATGAAATGTGAGTTGTGTAAAATGTACGCAATGCTAATGAATTTTACTGGTTTTTCACAGTGGGACCTATTCGCCTTGGGTGGCGAATCAATCCTCTTAATAATGAAAAAGTGTCAAGAACTAATTTTTGACAGTTGGGATTCAGGATTTAACAAAATGCAGATTTTTAGACCTCAAGTGGGACTCATTCACCAAGGGTGGTGAATTAGTCCACTCCTGGATTTTTAAAAAATCAAACAGCAACTCCGCAACACCAAATTTGGGAATGTCTAAATGTCGGGTTGTTGAAGTCAGTTCTGCAGGAAATGGACAGAAAACATTCAACAAGCTTGAAATAATGATATGTTGACTTGAAGAGACTAGTTGACTTTATTTCAACTTTTGAACACTTTTAAACCTATCAAATATGAAAAAAAAAGGATGCAAAGACACATGCAAAGGGGGAAAATATTGGAGGGTTAGCAAATAGGGGTTTGTCTTGGTCAAACCCCACTTTGGTAATCAAACCCAATAGAAATAAGTTAAATGCAAATGAAATGTAAACTAACAACATGAAAATGCTATTAACTGACCAAATCCTTGATCTTGTAAGTCTGAAGTAATGTTAATGGCTGCTTCAAAGTGCTTCAATAGTTAGTTCAATTGATGATGTAGAATGCTTGAGTGCTTGAATGTATTAGGAGATTGAATACTAGAATGAGGAGATATAAAATGAGATGAAAGATTCCTATTCATACAATTGTTGTGCCTTACTATCCATTCATACCTCATCACAGGCCAACTTCAAGTAACTTTTAATAAAATCCTGAAAAGGAAATTTGAAATATTTTGAATTTGGGGCGAAGGGGGATTCATTCACCACCCATGGTGAATGGGTCCCACCTAGGACCTAAAAACAAGTGTCGGAAATAATGTTGTGTTTAATGTTGTTTGTTCGAATAATATGCAAAAATACACTTTATAAAGCATATGAGGGCATAAAGGACAAAAATAAAGCATGGGAAGTGTGTAAATAGTGAAAATATGCCTAGAAGAGCGTGAAAGCTTGTTACAAGACTTTACAACACTTCAATATAGGACTTTTTTTATGAATAAAAAGGTGATTTTTAGGTGAATTGTATTAAATAGAGTAGAGAAGAATGTAGAAATGTCTTAGAACACTTCACAACACATTTACAAGACATCGTTCTTTGAGTTTTAGTACCTAAATAAGCATGTTGAAGCCATGATACACCATAAAATCAAAGCAACATAGTTCCAACACTATGAAACTAACAAAGGGCCATTTTTCTATGGCACAATCATGAATAGGTGTCCAACGAAAGTTGTGAAAAATAAGATACCTCAAGAAGCTTGGACAGGTATGAAGCATAGTGCTTCTCATCTTAAGGTATTTGGTTGTGCTGCATATGCACATATTCATGATGAGTTGAGGAAGAAGTTAGATAATAAAAGATAAAAATGTATATTTGCTAGCTATTCTGAAGATACAAAGGCATACAAGTTGTTTAATCCTATCAATAGAAAGGTTATAATCAGCTATGATGTTCAATTTGTGGAAAATGAATCGTGGGATGGAAGTATAGAAAAGAGTGTAAATATTATAGCTGATATTCCTCATGATGATATGGTACACAAAGTGATTCCAAAAACAAATATAGTTCCAACAACAACTCCTTCCACTCCTAGAACAATATCCCATTCAGTAGCTCAAGCTACACCTTCATTCACACCAAGAAGAGCTTCAACATTGTTGTCTACACCATCAATAAAATAGACTCCACAGTCAATTACAATAGTACCTACATTAGCTAGTATCCTTGGAGCAACTCCATCTAGCACTCCAAATAGTTCTACATCTTCGGATCCAACATTAGCAAGTATGCTACCATGAAAAATAGGGAGTTTGAGTGAGTTGTATAATGATACAACAAATTCATTTTCAATTTTTGTTTTATTTTCTCATGTTGATGATCCATTAACATTTGAAGAAGATATTGGGGAAGATAAATGGGTATAAGCCATGGATGAAGAGATTGAGTCCATTATGAAGAACCACACATGGGAGTTGGTTGATATGCCTGAAGGAAAAGATGCAATAAGTGTGAAGTGGATTTATAAGACTAAACAAGATGCTAATGGAAAAGTGAAAAATCCTAAAGCAAGGTTAGTTTCAAGGGGTTTTAGTCAACCTAGAATAGATTTCAATGAAACATTTGCTCTTGTTGCACGGATGGACACAATTAGAACAGTTTGTCTATTACTACTCATAATAAATGGGTTGTATACCAAATGGATGTGAAATCAACATTTTTAAATGGATATATAGATGAAGAAGTGTATGTGAAAAAACCAGAAGGCTATGAGATATCAGATCATGAAAATAAAGTTTATAGGCTTAAGAACGCACTTTATAGATTAAAGCAAGCTCCTAGAGCTTGGTACAACTATATTGATTCTTATCTTATTCAAGATGGATTCCCAAGAGGCAGTTGTAAGCCAACTTTGTACATTAAAGTAAATGAGAAAGGTAACATTTTAGTTGTGTGCTTGTATGTAGATGATCTAATCTTTACTAGTGATCTCAGCATAGATGTTTTCAAAACAATGAAGAGTGAATTTGAAATGATTGACTTGGGAATTATGAAGTAGTTTTTGGGCATTGAAGTCCATCAATATAATGCTGGTATATTTATTTTTGAATCCAAATATGAAAATGAAATTTTGAAAAGATTCAATATGGTGATGTGCAAGGCAGCCCCAACACCAGTCATGATGGGATTGAAGTTAAGTAAAGAGGATGATGGACCATGTGTGGATCCTACATTGTTCAAAAGGTTGGTAGGAAGTCTTATGTATTTGACAACCACAAGGCCTAATATTATATATGGTTTAAGTCTAATTTCAAGATTTATGGAGTCCCCAAAAGAGTCTCATTCGTAGGCAGGTAAAATTATATTGAGGTATGTGAGTGGTATGAAAGACTTTGGTATATTATATTCCACTTCAGATGATTCTAAACTTGTTGGTTACACAGATAGCGATTATGGGGGTAGAATAGATGACAAAGAAAGAAAATTTGGGAATGTTTTTCATCTTCATATAGGTGTTGTTTCATGGGCTTCACAGAAACAACCTATTGTGACTTTATCATCAGCTGAAGTTGAGTATGTGGCAGCTACTAGTGTAGCATGTCAAGCTATTTGGATGTGCAAGATGTTGAAAGATTTAGTGCAAGACTCTAAGGAAGCCACTACAATATTTTATAATAACAATTTCGCAATTGCTCTGTCTAAAAATCATTTTTTCATAAGAGAACTAAACATATAAATACCAGGTATCATTTCATTAGAGAGCTTGTCACCAATAAGAAAATTTGTTTAGAATTTTGCAAGTCTAAGGATCAGTTTGTAGATATTTTTATAAAAAAACTTTGGTGAAGGAGACATTTCAGTTTTTGTGAAGCTATTTCGGAATGCTTGATTGTGGAAATATACTTAGTTGAATTTTGATGCAATTTTTGCTCATCCCCAGTAGTTGTAATTAAGGGGGAGTGTTAGAAATATATCTTCTCCTATTGGGTAATTACAACTATTGACTACTCCTAATGGTGCCATCTTTGCTCCTAACAGCTCCTAAAAGAGCCTCCTCTTCTTTCCAACAATACTGCAATTCTTCTCTTCACTTTTGTACAAAAGTATGGGTACCACAGGTCCACATCCTTCTCTCCTAGGAGTGGTGGTTGTATAGTGACTTTTATGGCAGCATTTTTTTTACATGGGCATTTAATATTTAAAGTCTATTTAATATGCTTTTTGTATTTTGTGAAGTTAATGCTTTTTCCCTTGCTGTGAAAAGCAAGTTGCTTGAAATGTAATTAATGAGATTTAATTTTTTACCCCTTTTTCTTGCTCAGAAAACTTTCTCCGTAAGACATGTTTTATCTATCTCTTACCTTGCTTTTATGGTGATATTAATTGTAATTAATGTACAAACTGTAGTTGTACATTCCTCTCGAGTTTTCTGCCTAGAGACTTTTTATGAATAATTTTGTGTAATATTTTTCATATAGAAGAAATGAAAGAAGAAGAAAGGGATGAATATTTCTAGTTGAGAACATAAAATATATTTTTCAATTTTATGTGTAGCTGCAGCTAGTGTTTTATTTTTCTAAGTTATATAAATCTGGGTTGTTCTTTTACTATTTTTTTTTGTTTTGTGTTAATCTTTCCTTCCCTTGCTCCTCCTTTTTAAATCCCTCAAGCCATTGATGATAAAAAATAGGGTCGAAAAACACTAGAAGGTAGGGCACTGATTTGTTTATTTAAAAATCTTAGTTGAATTACAATCACAACAGTGAGGAATTTATTCAA
Organism: Sequoia sempervirens; assembly: GCA_007258455.2. Taxonomy (NCBI): domain Eukaryota; kingdom Viridiplantae; phylum Streptophyta; class Pinopsida; order Cupressales; family Cupressaceae; genus Sequoia; species Sequoia sempervirens. Next base: position 27,335 of record VDFB02359530.1, read on the forward strand.
ATTCATCTTTTACTTCAAAATTCAATGCTACGTCTTGCAGATGCATTTTTGTGGAGTTCTTCGACTATTGGAATGGTATGGAAAACAAGAGTATATATACTGCAATAAAAATAAATTCTATATTTTAATTAGTGGGTAATACTTTTTTATCTAGTCGCATTTTTCTGAATACTGATACGAATTAACTTACTAGATTACTTACAGAAGAGATCAACACAGGCATTTATATTCTGTGAGAAGGAAAAATATGCCAATTTAATAGTGATAGCCTTTAGAGGAATAAAACCATTTGAGAGTGATGATTACATAATAGATGTAGACTTTTCTTGGTATTACTACCCTCAAATGTGAAGGGTCCACTTTGGCTTTCTAGAGGCTTTGGGTTTGGCAAATCGAAATGATAAAAAATTCTCATGTAATTTGGAAAGCCAAGACCCTCACAAACATCTGGCCTATGATGTGCTCCTTAAAAGGTTGAAAGACATTTTACAAGACCACAAAAATGAAAAATTATTCATGATAGGTCACAGTCTAGGAGGAGCCTTGGCTCTTTTGTTTGTAGCAATGTTGTTTGTGAATGACGAAAAGTTGGAGGAAAAACTGTTGGCTCTCTACACATTTGGACATCCCAGAGTTGGTGATAAATTTTTTGTAGATTTCATGAACATAAAACTAAATCAACATGTAACCAGATATTTTAGAATCATTTATTCCACTGACCTTATTCCCAGAATACCTTTTAACAGTCATATATTCATGTACAAGCACTTTGGAGCATGTCTTTACTACGATAGCTTCTACTCTGAGAAGGTATTAGTTATTGTTTAGACTACTATTTTTCTTCAAATTTCTCTAAGACACTTTTCATGGACTTAACATATTATTTTATCTTGTGACAAAATATTGTGAAGACCCCCCACAAATTTCTCACTCAAGTTCTTCATAAATCATACCCATAAAAAATATTTCTATTTGGGATTTTTTTCAGTGTTTAGTTCTACATTACAGAGAGGGACATGAATTCAAAGAAACTAAAGTTTCTATTTTCTTCAGAATACTTGCAGTTTTGAGTCCTAGAATTTTGATTCCTGGGTTTTAGCCCACAACCTGGTAAATTATACAAAAGAAGTGAGGTTGGTCTTGCAATACTCTACCTTAACTATTACTAGAAGATTAATTCCCTCGAAGGGCAATGTAATAGTAATACTAGGACTTGAACACAAATGTTTTATAGAATTTCAATATTCTTCGTAACTAGTTTATATGCCTTAGTTTGAGCTTTCCTCAATTTTAGATATTTATAAGAAAACCTATCAACTCAAATATTTTAGGAGTTCATGTACAATTTTATGGATTTCATATAAGGTTTTATGTTTAAATAAAATATATTATTTATTTTTGTAAAATGATTGTTTCGATAACAATTATTTTAGGTAGATTGTGAAGGATGTGGTTTCAGTGTTATTTTGTCACATGTTTCTTTATTTGGAAGAGTAATATAGTCTTTATTCTTTATTTTTTTTAGTTTCAATAAACATATTTCTATCCATGATAGAGGTGATGTGATTTTTGTTAGAAATTAGTCTGATCCTCACGGGTAATTCCAACTACTGTTTGCTCCTGAGAGCTCCTCATGTTGTGTTTTCTACTCTGACTGCTCCTAAAAGAGTCTCCTATTTTCCCCGTAATTCTCTTGTCACTCTTGTACGGTTGTGTGGTGTTTTCGAAGTCCTGAACCCTTCTCTTCAAGCTGTGTCAACTATACGGTGACTTTTATTGCCACATTTTTCTACACACAAGATTTTAATATTTTTAAAGTCTATTTAATATGCTTTTTCCCCTGACGTGAATGCAAGTTGCTTATGTCATTTATTTTTGTTGAAAAAAGGTTTTTTAACTTAAGGTGAATATTAAGTTATTATAAAGGTGTAATTAATGAAATTTATTATTTTCTCCTTTTGCTTGCTGGAAAAGCTTTCTTCGTAAGACTTGTCTTAATTTCTCTTACTTGGTACAGTGAAATTAATTATAATTAATGTACAAGCTGTAACTATACATTCTTCTCAAGTATTCTGCCCATAAAATTTTATGAACAGTTTTGTATGATATTATTACACAGAAGAAAATAGAAGAAGAATGAATATATCTAGTTGAGAGTAGAAAAATATTTTCAATTGTGTGTGCAGTTGTAGCTAGTGTTTAATTTTTTTGGGTTAAGTATATATGAAAATTTGGGTTGTTCTTTTGTTGTTTTTTGTTTTAGTTTCTTCATTCCCCCTACCTCTAGCCCTCATCTACTATCAGAGCCAAAGGAACCTTTGTTTTTCTATTCTATTTCAAGTCATGGCCTCCACTTCTAGTGCATCCTTGTCCAGTCTACAAACCCTTGTTTTTACAGGAAAGAATTGTGAGTATTGGTCTGTAATTATGAAATCCCTCTTTTGGTCTCAAAACGTTTGGGAAATTGTTGAGAATGGCTATGTGGAGCCAAAAGACCAAGCAACATACAACGCACTTACCAAGGTATGGACAAAGTAAAGGCTACTAAGTTACAACTTCTCATATGACAGTTTATTTATCAATGAAAAACTCAGAGTCAATAGACTCCTTTACTCATGTTGTTGGTTTAACTAATCAAATTAAATCACATGGAGAAGTCATAGAGGACAAGAAAATTGTTGAGAAAGTTCTTAGAAGTCTCCCTACTAAATTTGATAATCTTGTTGTGACTCTAGAGGAAGCTAAAGATTTGAGTCAATTTAGTGTTGATGAGTTTCATGCTTCTCTTATCAGTCATGAATCTAGACAAAATAGGTCAAACATGTCATTGGAAAATTCCTTTTCATCTCAATCATCCATATCTCATGGAAGACGATAGCAAATATTTTGTCCTAGAGGTAGAGGGAGAAATTCATCTAGAGGTGGACCTAATAATAGTTTTACAAATAGTGCTAGAAGAGGTCAAAATCAGAATTTTAGTCACCCAAGTGGCCAAAGAGTTGATAAATCAAATGTTCAATGTCATTATTGTAAGAAGTTTGGACATTATGCTAATGAATGCAAGAAACAATAGTATGATCAACACAGGAAAAGTCAAAATCAATCAAGTAGTAGCACTCAAGCAAGCACTATGTTCATTGCATATACTAAAATTGTTGAAGCAATTCCCACTAATTCACTCATTGAATGTAATTCAGTCCAAGAAAGCCCAAGTGATATTTGGTATTTAGATTCTGGGTGTAGTAATCGCATGACTGGTAATGAATATTTTTTTTCTAGTTTAGATAAATCAATCCAAACTGAAGTCACACTTGGCAACAACAACAAGGTCACAATTTTAGGCAAAGGAATGGTTGATATTCTAATCAAAGAGGGGGAGCAAAAAAACATGCCTGATGTATACTATGCTGCTGGCCTAAAACTTAATTTAATGAGCATTGGTCAATTGGTACAAAAGGGATTTAGAGTGTATTTGGAAAACAATGATTGTGTGATTTTGGATAGATTCTCAAACAATCTGGTTATTTCTAAAGTGTAAATGACTAGCAACGACATGTTTCCTTTGAGAATCAGACCAATTATGAAGGGGACAACAACTAAATTCGTTCATGAGACAAATAATGTAAATTATGGAGCAACATTTAAGGCAGAAAATATAGATACAAAAATTGAAACAACATTTCAATTAGTTATTTTAGATGAGTCTTGGTTATGGCATTTTAGATTTAGACATTTGAATTTTGGATGGCTGAAGCTATTACATATGAAGAACATAGTGAAAGGCTTGTCATTAATTGAAAAGTCAGAAAGAATTTTTGAAGGGTGCATCTTGGGTAAACAACATAGAGAGTATTTTCCAATTAGAAAATCACATAGAGCTAGAGCACCACTTGAGATTGTACATTCAGATATTTGTGGAAAAATGCAAACACCATCCATAGGAGGCTGCACTTATTTTCTTCCCTTCATTGATGATTTCACACAAAAAACTTGGGTCTACTTCCTAAAACATAAATCTGATTCATTTTCTTATTTTCAGTAGTTCAAGGCACTTTTGGAGAAGTAAAGTGGCCATTATATTAGGGTCTTAAGGACAGATAGAGGTGGAGAATATGTATCTAATGATTTTATGATTTTTTGTAAATCACATGGCATACACAAGTAATTTATAGCCTGTTATACACCTCAACAAAATGGTTTGGCAGAGAGGAAGAACTAAACCATTATGGAGATGGCTCATAGTATGTTGGCATCCAAACATCTACCTAATGAATATTTGGATGAGGCAATGGAAATTGTTGTTTATATCATGAATAGATGTCTAACAAAAAGTGTGAAAAATAAGGTACCTTAAGAAGCTTGGATAGGTATGAAACATAGTGTTTCTCATCTTAAGGTATTTGGTTGTGTTGCATATTCACATATTCCTGATAAGTTGAGGAAGAAGTTAGATAATAAAGGACAAAAATGTATATTTGTTGGCTATTTTGAAGATACAAAGGCATACAAGTTGTTTAATCCTATCACTAAAAAGGTTATAATCAGCCGTGATGTTCAATTTGTGGAAAATGAAGCTTCAGATGGATGTATAGAAAAGAATATAAATATTATAGTTGTTGTTCCTCATGATGATATGGCAGATGAATTCCAATAGCAACTATAGCTCCAACAAAAACACCTTCCACTCCGAGGATAACACCACATTCAATAGCTCAAGCTACACCTTCATGCACACCAAGGAGATCTTCAAAGTTGTTGTCTACACCATCAGTATAGCGGACTCCACAATCAATTACAACATTACCTACATTAGCTGGTATCCTTGGAGTAACTCCATCTAGCACTCCAAATAGTCCTATATCTTTGCATTCAACATTAGCAAGCATGCTACCACAAAAAACAAGGAGTTTGAGTAAGTTGTATAATGAAACAACAAATTCCTTTTTAGTTTTTTCTTTATTTTCTTATATTGATGATCCATTGACATTTGAAGAAGCTAGTGGTGATGATAAATGGGCACAAGCCATGGATGAAGAGATTTAGTCCATTGAGAAAAATGAAATCATGTGAGTTGGTTGATCTTCCTGAAGGCAAAGATGTAATAAGTGTGAAATTGATTTATAAGACTAAAAAAGATGCTGATGGAAAAGTGCAAAAACATAAAGCAAGGTTAGTTGCAAGGGGTTTTAGTCAACAACCTGGAATAGATTTCAATGAAACATTTGCTCTAATTGCATGGATGGACACAATTAGAATAGTATTGGCTATTGCTACTCACAATAAGTGGACTGTGTACCAAATGGATGTGAAATCAACATTTTTAAATGGATATCTATATGAAGAAGTGTATGTGAAACAACCAGAAGGCTATGAGATATCAGGTCATGAAAATAAAACTTATAGGATAAATAAAGAACTTTATGAATTAAAGAAAGCTCCTAGAGCTTGGTACAGTCGTATTGATTCTTATCTTATTCAAGATGGATTCCAAAGAAGTAGTTGTGAGCCAACTTTGTACATTAAAGTAAATGAGCAAGGTAAATTGTTAATTGTGTGCTTGTATGTAGATGATCTAACCTTTACTGGCGATCTCAGCATAGATGTTTTCAAAACAATAATGAAGAGTGAATTTGAAATAACTGACTTGGGACTTATGAGGTACTTTTTGGGCATTGAAGTCTATCAATCTAATGCTAGTATATTTATTTCTCAATCCAAATACACAAGTGAAAATTTGAAGAGATTCAATATGGTGAAATGCAAGGCAGCCCCAACACCAATCATGATGGGATTGAAGTTAAGTAAAGAGGATAATGGACCATGTGTGGATTGTACATTGTTCAAAAGGCTGGTAGGAAATCTTATGTATTTGATAGCCACAAGGCTTGATATTATGTATGGTGTAAGCTTAATTTCAAGGTTTATAGAGTCTCCAAAAGAGTCTCATTGGCAAGTAGGTAAAATAATATTGAGGTATGTGAGTGGTACAAAAGACTTTGGTATATTGTATTCTACTTCAAATGATTTCAAACTTGTTGGTTACATAGATAGTAATTATGGGGGCAGTATAGGTGACAGGAAAAACACATCTTGGTATGTTTTTCATCTTGTTACAAGTGTTATTTTATGGGCCTCACAGAAATAGCCTATTGTGACTTTATCGTCAACTGAAGTTGAATATGTGGTAGCTACTAGTGCAGTGTGTCAAGCTGTTTGGATGCGTAGGATGTTGAAAGATTTAGCGCAAGATCAGAAGGAATTCACTACAATATTTTTTGATAACAATTCCACAATTACTCTATCTAAAAATCATGTTTTTCATAAGAGAACTAAGAATATAAATACGAGGCATCATTTCATCAGAGAGCTTTTCAACAATAAGGAGATTTTCTTAGAATTTTGTAATTCTAAAGATTAGTTTACAAATATTTTTACAAAACCTTTGATGAAGGAGATATTTAATTTTTTACAAAGTTGTTTAGGAATGTTTGATCATGAAAATATACTCAGTTGAAGTTTGATGTATTTTTTTGCTCACCCCCAGTAGTTGTAATTAAGGGGGAGTGTTAGAAATCAGTCTACTCTTGATGGGTAATTCCAACTACTGTTTGCTCCTGAGAGCTCCTAATGTTGCATTTTCTACTCCTAACTGCTCCTGAAGGAGCCTCCTCTTTTTCTTGTAGTTCTCTTGTCACTCTTGTATGACCAAGCAGTGTTTCTGAAGTCTTGAACCCTTCTCTTCCAACTGTGGTGACTGTACAGTGACTTTTATGTCAACATTTTTCTTCACACAGTCTTTTAATAATTTTAAAGTCTATTTAATATGCTTTTTCCCCTAACGTGAATGTAAGTTCCTTATGTCATTTATTTTTGCTGAAAAAAGGTTTTTTCACTTAAGGTGAACATTAAGTTATCATAAAGGTGTAATTAATGACATTCATTATTTTCCCCTTTTACTTGCTGGAAAATATTTCTCCGTAAGACTTGTCTTAGTTTCTCTTAGTTGGATTTTATGATGAAATTAATTGTAATTAATGTACAGGTTGTGGCTATACATTCTTCTTGAGTATTCTTCCCAAAAAAATTTATGAATAGTTTTGTATGATATTATTGCACAAAAGAGAATAGAAGAAGAATGAATATATCTGGTTGAGAGTAGAAAAATATTTTTCAATTGTGTGTGCAGCTGTAGCTAGTGTTTAATTTTTTTGGGTTAAGTATATATGAAAATATGGGTTGTCCTTCTATTGTTTTTTGTTTTAGTTTCTTTATTCTCCCCTACCTCTGGCCTTCAATTGTTAGTTTTTTTTTTTTAGACTATAGAATCGATTGGGTATCTATCCATTCCCCTATTGCATTATGCCTAGTATCCATCCCTCTATAAACTAAAGTGTGTCTGTCCCCCTATTGCAGTGTGCTTGGTATCCATCTCCCTATAAACTGTAGTGTGCCTAGTAAGCCAGGTAAAAAAATTTCACGTGACCAACCTATAAACTACAGTGCATTTGATATCCATCTCCCTTTAACATGATTGGTGGCACTAGTGCGACATGCCCTCTGGTACCACGGGTTTGGGGAAAGACTAGACCTCATGACCGCTTGCATGCAACAGGATGCTTTAGCCAATCGAGCTAGGCCCTGCGTGCCAAATAATTTTTGTTTTTAGTTTCTATTATTAAGATCACATAATTTTTATAACTTGAAGACCACAAGGACATTAAACAATTTTCACACCTAATTTAGTAAAATTCACACTTACCTTTTACATTGTAAATTATGGAAGGTAAAAGGCTACCAACATCACAATGTGTAATATATTTTTATTAAACTTGTTACTGATCTAATTTGTAGGTCCCAAATTTCTAAGGTCGAATAATCTCCCAAATGCCAGGGATGCCAACTTGGGAAGAAAATCATAGGACTTATATTCAAGTTGGTCAACTAAGGACCAATTATTGAAGTGGGAAAGACCTCCTTCACTTTTGGTCCTACAAAACCAAGGGGGCTATGTTTAATGTGTTGATTTATATGTTGTATAAGGATTGAATATTTATATTGCGACAAATAATATCTAATGCATAATGTACCCTATTCTGATTGTCACAATGTACCTATGTGTCAATTTGAGCAAAGAAAATTATACATCTTTAGAGAAGGAAATTGTTTACTAGGAATAGTGTTTAAAATACGAATGAATAACTCTTATGATTATGAACTTATATATGGAAGCTTGGAAGAACAACACAACTAAAAATGATTATACAATATTTAGTTTTTTTTAATTTGTTGAGATAATGAAATGGGGAATAAATTACAAACTAGTGCTTGTATCTAGTGGACACAGAATAGTGGTTTTATAAAAAACACGTCACATAAAATCAAATGGGATGCCTTAATCCAGATACAACCAAAGACTACATTTACTCAATTGCATGCATAATCTAGATGCTGCACATGGAAATAAATAAATAAAAAAAGTTTCTCAACTTTATATGACTCCAACTAATAATCCAACAATAAATTTATATATGTGTTTATTAGTGTTGAGTAGATGCATTACAAAATATTTGAAATGAATTTAAGGTCTTTTTGCTAACTAAGTTTCTTCACTTGTTGTATTAAAAAAATTGTTGGTGTCATCACCCTTTTTGGTTACTATAAATATGTGAATATATGACCATTTTAATGAATAATCATTTTTGGGTGGGAAAGGTTTGATCTAGAAGGTTTCCAAATCATATCGAGGCATTAATGACATATTAAGGTGTGTAAGGGAGTAGGGGGTGTGTATAAAGGTAGCCACAACATTATAAAAAAAATTGTTCCCTTTCCTATACTTAGAAAAACCACTACATTTTCACCTTCTCTTTGTTTGTTTGACTTACAACCTCTATGTGAAACACATTGCACTTTCACATGTTTCATGAACTTTAATACATTTCATAAAATTTTCTTTCTTTTTCTTCAAGTTATTTATAATTTACTTTCCCTTTCTTGTTATTTCCAATATTTTTTTTATTTTGAGAACCATATCACAACATTGTAAAGTTCATGAACTCACGAGCTTTGTGACATGAGGAACTACAAGCTTCCATCATCTTCACAATTTTTTTTAAATTTAGCAAATTCAAAAACTTGGCAACATCATAAACCACACAAATCTTCAAAATATTTCAAATTTCCTTTGTCACGGATAACATTTTAGAGGTGACACACATTAGGTACTACTTATAAGAGAGTATTACATCTCTAACTCTGATAATATGTATAAGGGAAGTTATCAAGTGGTGGAATCAAAATATGCACAAGGAAGAGTACGAAGGTAAACGGGTTGGGTGAAATTCTAACTCCAAGAAAATATATGAAGGATTCAACAAGGTTTAGGAGGCAAGAATAATAGGGAACAAGTTCTTCGGGTTAAACATGTTCATAACTTCGACTCCAATAGAATAATCAATGTAAAATAATGAATTGAGAGTTGGGATTTAGGGATGAAATGTGAATGGTACTTGGGAAAATAAAACTTCAATAGTTTTATGGGGAGTAAAATAAAAACACTGACATTATAGCTTTGCCCGTTTCTTCACTTTTCTACTCGAGGTATTATTGATATTCTAAGTAATTGAACATATAAGAAGCTGCTACGAATCTTCTTTTCACATGCCAATTCTCAAGTTTCATGAGTTTTGTTTAATATAAATGCTTGAACATGTAAATATTGGCAGTACATTTTTTCTCTTCTTCTGAGCTGCTGACCACTCAAATAAAATTTGTGAGCATGGACGCAAGTTGTTTAATAACTCACCCTGAGAAATGTTCTTTCTTGAAGTTGTTTCTTAGTGTAATATTTTCTTATGGATTCAAATCCTACATCATTGAATGTCCAAAAGAATGCCACCCGAAAGAGAACTGGAAAATGAAGATCTCCTTTATGTTGATGAAATTTTTTAAGTATGTTGCGGGACCCTGGACAGCATTGGGGATCCTCATAGAATTTCTTCTGAACCTATTGAACCTGTTAAGCCATAATGGAGGATTGCTAAAAAGTTTGTTCAAGCTATTAAATGGTAAATGTATTCAATTATTCGTTTTCTATATTTGTCTATTTTTTTTTCGTTGCTCATTGTTCGAGGCACACTGAATTATTTTCTTAGATTCTCCTCCAATTTCGTAATAAAGCATTAAACAACTTTTTTTCTTAGATGAACAATAAGAGAAGATAACAACTTTCCAATAATTTTTTTAAATTAATTGTGAGAGATGCATTGTCTACATAATGGATATGTTTTCAGAATGACTTCAAAGATAAATCACAATGGACTATTCAAAAGGGTGACATAAGGGGTTTCCCGATGATCATAACACATGACAATCAAAAGATGCCAAGAAGATGAGCTATGTTTATGACAAATAAAAGGGAAAAGAACAATCATCACAAGAGTTAATAAACACTCTACAGAAAACAACAGTTAGTGACAAAGTGGGCCTTAGTGAAAGCATAAGAGCAATATATATTCCGAGAAGAGTTTCAACCCACAAGAATGCAAAGTATCCATATTGAAAACTAGTGCTTCAAATAGAAATTTGTTGAGGCCGGGGCAGATTTCTCAGAGATTTTTGATTCAATTCATCTCCATTGCTATTTGAATTCATTCTCCACCATGGTGCTTGAGGCTACTATGATATGCATCGAAAATTCGGAGTGAATGAGAAATGAAGATTACAATAAGTTTCAGGCAAATACAAATGACAAGTTCAAAACACAAAATCCTGGCAGCTTGTGCCAGAATGGGAGTGTTAAAATGAGTTTATATTCACCACAGCATATTCATTTTGTTGAAATCACATGTTACACTTTGACGTTGGTGTTGCAACGTAGAAGTTTTCAGCTTCAACACTTCATGATAAGCAGGAGAGAGCTTGTTTATTAACCACATCACTCACTCATTTTGTATTACAAGCAGTCCAATATATAATGGACTACGGTTGCAAAGCTTGTTCCAACATATTTCCAAGCTTGCATAGCGGGCATTGCCACAATTAAGTTTACGGTGGAATTGATTTTGTTTGCATTGAAACTATTTTTGTTTTCATTGGAACTGTTTCAAGACAATAACAAAGATTTACAGGACTTCACATCCCAACAATCTCCCACTTGAAGTCCCAAAAACACTGTGAACAATCATGCTTCAAGAAATCTCTTTCTTTCCAAAGTCTATTGTCATAAGCTTATCAGTCCAAGAGAAGCTCTACAGAACTCCAACTACTCTATTGAAACAACTTTTGTAAATGCATGTGCAGGATTCAAATTCGTATGTATCTTTTCCAACTTGAATGGCACTTTTACTATCACTATACAATACAAATTCCTTTTGTCTATTACCCAATTCAGATAGTAACCTCTACAAGCACAACATCTCCTTTGCTCCTTTTTTCATTGCAATATACTCTACTTTAGTAGTGGAAAGAGCCACTACTTTCTGTAACCTGGAAATCCAGCTAACTACTGCTCATGCCAATGTGAACACATACCCTATTGTAGATTATCTTCAATCTAAATCTCGAGGACAACCATGTCTAAATCAACATATTCATGCAATTGAGCATCTTCACCTCTAAACCTCAAAACATGGATAGATGTGCCTTTAAGATATCTCGGAATCCATTTCACTACTTGCCAATGATTTTTTCTTGGATTACTCATGTATCTACTAACCACTCCCACTACTTGGGCAATATCTAGTCTTGTATAGACCATAACATACATTAAAATCCCAACTGCATATGAATATTGGTACTATTGCTATGTATTATTTTTCTTCAAGTGTCTTGGGACACATCTCAAAAGATAATTTGAAATGCTCTACTAGGGGTGTGTTGATTTCCTTAGCATCCTTCACGTTAAACCTTTCCAGTACTTTTTCAATGTATTTCTCCTATGACAATATAAGTTCATTTTTCTTCCTGTCTTTCATAATTATCATTCCAAGGATTTGCTTTGTAGCACCCAAATCCTTCATTGAGAATTTCTTAGATAATTGTTGTTTCAACCTATTAACAACAATCATATTAGATCCTGCAACTAGCATATCATCAACATACACCAATAGCAATACAAATTTACCATTATCAAAGAACTTAAAATAGACACAATGGTTAGATTCACATCTAGAAAATTTCTGCTCAGACATGAAAGAATCAAATTTTAAATACCATTGTCTAGGAGCTTGTTTCAACCCATATAAACTATGATTTAGTTTGCAAACTAGTGATTCTTTACCTATTTCCTCAAAACCTTCTGGTTGCTTCATGTACAACTCTTCTTCCAAGTCACCATGAAGAAAAGTTGTCTTGACATCAAGTTGTTCCAACTCTAGATTATGAAGAACTACTAAACCCAACACTACTCTAATTGAGGTCATTTTCACAACTAGTAAAAGTATCTCTATAAAATCAATGCCCTTTTGTTGAGCATATCCCTTGACCACTAATCTAGCTTTAAATCTCTTCTTTCCACTTGCTTCTTCTTTCAACCTATACACCCACTTATTTTGTAATGCTTTTCAATTGGGTGGAAAGGTTACTAGATCCAATGTGTGATTTCCCTTAAGAGATTCCATTTCATCTATCATGGCTTCCATCCATTTATTGCTATCTTTATCTACACATGCCTCTTTAAACGTAGTAGGTTCAGATTCATCAGAAAGCTCAATAAGTATTGAATAAAATATTTGTACCTACTTGAAGGCCTATGCTCTCTAGTGGACCTCCTAATTGGAGGAATCATCTCTTGTGCATTACTAGCTATATGAAAATGTTCTTCATTATATTGTAAATCTTGTGGTTGGTCACGTGTTTTAATTTACATTGGTGGTTGTGGCTGGTTTACAATCACATTTTGATTAAACATATCACTACCATTCATGATATCTTCTAATGGAATATACTTTTTAGGTGATTTGAATTCTTCTTGTAAACCTGGCATTACTTTTTCATTAAATATCACATCTCTACTTTGTGTGACACACTTAGTAACTGGATCCCACAACCTATAACCATAGGTTTCTTCTCCATATCCAATGAAGATACACCTTTTAGATTCCATGTGAATCTTTAAAGTTCATTTTTCTTTCAGAATATGAACAAAAGTTTCACATCCAAACACACACAAATGATCATAAGAAATTTTCTTACCTAACCATTTTTCTTTTGGAATTCCAAATTCAAGTAGAGTGGATGGGGCTCTTTTAATTAGGTACACTGATGTATTTACTGCTTCTACCCAAAACTCTTTTCCTCTAGTCCTGCATTTGAGAGCATACTTCATGCTTGTTCCATAATGGTTCTATTTAACCATTTTGTAGCACCATTCTCTTGCAGTGTAAGAGGAACAATCTTGATCCTCTGAATACTATTCTCTGCATAGTATTGATCAAATTCTTTCAAACAATACTCATCTCCATTGTCAATTTAAAAACTTTTAATCTTATAAGTAGGTTAGTTTTCAACAAGTGCTTTGAAGGTTTTAAATATACCAAAAACTTTAGACTTCTTTTTCATCACATATACCCAAACCTTCCTAGTGCAATCATCCTAAAAAGTAACAAAATAAATAGAACCTCCAATAGATGCTACCTCTATGGGGCCAAAGACATCTGAATGCACTAGCTCCAATGGTCATGTCTTCATCTTGTGTTCCTTTTTAGATAATCTTGTCCTCTTTTGCTTGTTGTAGATGCAATGCTCACATAACTTCATATCCACTTCTTTCAAGCCTCGAAGTTGGCTCTTCAAAACCTCAAGTCCCTTCTGGATCATGTGTCTGAGCCTTTTATGCCAAAGCTCTGTTGCGCTATCTACTACTGCCACTGTAGCTCCCACTTCACTCTAACCCTCTAGTACATACAATGTACCATATTTTCTTCGTCTTGCTATGACCAATGCTCCTTTTGGTACCTTCCATGCTCCTCCTCCAAAGGTAACATTATATCTAAGAGCATCTAATTGCCCTGCTGAAATCAAGTTTATTCTAAGTTGAGGAACATGTCTCACATCTTCTAACAACCAATTGTCACTGTTCATCTTCAATAGAACATCTCCTTTTCCAATGATACTGCAAGGTTCATCATCACCAAGATAAACCCTACCAAAATTACCAGTTTGGTAATTTCTAAAAAAGTCTCTTGAAGACATTGCATGAAATGATGCTTCTGAGTCAAGTATCCAAACATCTTCAACAACATAACTTGAAGATAAAATAAGAGCATCAACATCTTCTTCAGAAGTTGTATTTACCTCATTATCTTTAGATTGATTTTCAACCTTCTTCTTGTTCTGGAGGGTCCAACAATTTTTCTTCATGTGGCCCTCCTTACCGCAATACCAACAGACACCTTTTCTACCTTGGATTGGGATCTTTTAGTAGACTTTGATCTTTTCCTTTGGTTATCCTTTCTTCGTTGTTATGTTCTCCCTCTATTTCTAGCTAGGGTATGTGTACAGGATCATGATGGGCCAAAAAGTGGTAATGGGAAAAAAATTACGTTTTTCATCAACCCAAAAATGTGAAAATGTTGAGTTGACTTTTTTGTGGCTTGGGTGTTAGTACACGCCTCCAAAGCAATGCTTGAACCAAGATCTCCATATCAGATATCCGATTTGAAGCAAACATATATATACAAATTTTGGGCATGTTAAAATCATTTCACATTCACAAACAGGTCGCAGGCACATATTGAGGAGGTTCCCCACATATCAGATATCCGATTTATCCAATATCCATTATGAAAAGGTTAGATTTTAGATTTTTCTTTGCTTTGATTGAATTTTGAATTAGATTTGTATAATTTCAGTTAGTTTTTTATAGATTTTTTTCAAAATAAGGGGTTTTGATTGAATTTTTATGAAAAAATTAAGTTTAACACTTGTGATTTTTGATTAAAATGAATATTTTTATGGATTTTGATT
>VDFB02359530.1:44496-79778 GCA_007258455.2 Sequoia sempervirens
TATTGATTATACGTACATCAATATAGATTGGTAGTTTCATATGTAATTGTCATTTTTATGTGTAGACATGTGAAATTGACATCATGCATACTTAACTAATCATATTCGCTCGTCAATTAAATAAACCAAGGTATTTTAAATTAAGCCTATCATCATCCTTTTAATTAAATAAATCAAACCTTTATTGAATTAAATCTGAAATCACCTTTCATCTCCCTTTGATTTAATTTAATCTCTAAATCTAATTCAAATGGGTCAAAAGAACCTAAACATCATCTAAGCTAATCTAATCCTGATTAAACTAATCTAACCACCCATCACATCCTCTATATTTTCCCACTTGCACCAATAAAGCATTTTAATTCATTTATAAATCATCATTTTCTCTCAACAAGGCATCTTTTGAGAATATTCATCAAGTTTGAATATGAGGGAAAGTTGACTTGTCCCTTCCAACATGGAAATAACTTCTCTTACATGTCCCCCACTTAGCATTTTACTCTTAAATTCATATTTGAATCTCCTCCTCTTTGGCACATTGACCAAAACTTGCACATTCCTCAACCTATCACAATGTGACAAGTGGCTTCATCTCATTGGTCAAATCTTTATCCCACATTGCTCTATTTTGAACACTTTTAGCATTTGAAATTTTATAAATAGAGGGATTATTCTTCATCAATCCACCTACAATCTCATGCAAAGTCACTCTCTTCAATTGAGAACTGATTTTTTCCATCACCATTGCATTTGCATCATTTGAGTTTTAGCAAGGATTGGGAAAGGGTCATTTGCACAATTGACACCAATCCAATATGGAATAGGTATATGTCATGCTTTTGAATGTCTTTTAATCCTTGTTATTTGTTGCATTTCTTGAGAAATTGACATGTTATTTCATAGGAGCATTTTGATAAGTTTGCATATAACTAACTCATGTTTGAGGTTTAAGTCATTTGTAGATTTTAGGTGATTCATGATGGCACTAGAAGGAGGGCCTAGCCCACAACCACCATTTTCAGCAACCTACATGATGCATTTTTCTTGTTTAATTGATAAATTTTAGCCAAGGGTTTTTCATGCTTTATTTCATTATTATTTTTTTATCATCAAACTAAATCTCCTTCGTAGAATATCTTTCTATTCTTCTTTAGCTTTGCATAATGTACATATTTCATGTGATAGGCTACATGGAAATACAATACACAGATATAGGATTAGGAAATGCACATAAATGATGTGTCTTTACGGGTATGTGCATGATCATGATGGGCCAAAAAGTGGCAATATGATGTGTATTTGTAGGGTATGTGGCTGACAACTTTTTTTTTACCCAAAATTTATAAAAGATAGAAAGGGGTTTTTAAAGGAGATTCTCAACTTTCCACAAAGAGATTAAATTATGGTTTACTTTCAGATTTAATCAATAATTATTATTCATTTTCTACTTGAATTCTGACAAAGTATTGATTGATAAGAGCTGATTAAAAATATCTATAGCTTTCAAAGTATATCCCACATTTTTGAATCCAAAACATGCATCACATTGTATGCTTTGCATACTATAGGATTAAAAAGAAAAATTGAATTTCATGAAGTTTTGACCAAGTTAAGGTGGTGAGGACATGAGTTTTTATATTTTTTAAAAGTTATAATAAAAATTCATAATTAATTATTTATTTAGAAAAAATTACAAAAAAATATGTATCACATCCCAACATGAGTCCTCTACTTAATTCTAAAATATTATAAAAAAATATTATCATTTTATTGTGGTTAGTGGTAGAATAAACCTACTTCTTATTTTTCCTAAAATTTAAGTATTCGTGATTGAAATTTCAAATTTTCAAATAGATTTCAAAAAAAAAAAACCTAGTAGTTTAGAAACTACATTCAATTTTATATTGATTTAATTCTTACATATTTTTGAAATAATATAGATAACTTATTCAAATTTTTATGTCAAGTTGTCTAACTCTGATTTTTCTAAAAATTTTGCCACTTAAGGGCCTATGTTTTCAATGATGATCCTACACATACCCTTACTAACCCACAGGTAATGGTCGAATGCTTCAAAAATAAATGAGGAATCTTTCAAATTGATTAAATGATGTGTCTTTGCTGCCTCACAGGGAATACCTGAAATTGAGTAAATGGTTATAAATTTAGAGAAGGTGTTATTCCTTGTTTATGCTTTCTTAAACATTGTTTACTATTTAACTATTCTTACCATAAGATTTTGCTATATAGAGGAATTTTCCTTACCTATGGCCTCTCATTTGAGGCATTCTGTCAAAATAGTTCATACGCCATATCCATGCTTCCTAATTTTTTTTAAAGTAAAAGTTTGTTTTTGTTGCTTTTCACCTGCCAAGTGTGTTAGCTTAAAAGCCTTGTTTTAAAAGAGTTATTGTCGTAGAGTGTACATTTACCAATTACATCAATTTGAATTTTTTTCAAAATAGTTAGGCACATGATTTAGAGCTACCATTGCATTTATTATAGGTGCTATTCCAACATACTCACTTTTGGAATAGAAAGAAGTCGATGCTACATTGAAATTAAAATGGGAGCTTTGAAGCGTTTGACGTGTACATCGGCTAAGAAAGATCTTTTTCAATGATTTTTTATTTAGCTTCACACCTACTGATGGCATCCGATATCCTAGGTCTTTCATTGTGGGTGTCCACCAACATTAAGCTGACATGTGCGGGTTCTTTGGTATGTTTACGTCACACACTATAGAGCCATCTTTTGGTTTCCAGATCCCAAAACATTCGTAGTTTCAATTGAGTTAAGAGTCTTGATAAGAGTAGAGATAAGTCGCCCTAAACCTATTTCAGTAGGCTTGGAAGATGCAAACACATCTTACACTATTCATAGTGTGACATTTTCTTCCTACCAAACATAGCTTTGGTGGGCATTAAGGTCAAGGTCTAGGAAAATAATGAGTGCTTTAAATTCCTCATACTATTTCTAACAACACAGCCATGATTCTATTAAGATTTCTTTTTTCTTCCTACCAAATGCAAACTATGGGCTTTAATGCGGAGCTTTGTTGCGAAGTAAGATATGTTAGTACAACATAGAAAGATAAAGGGGACAATATTGATCTTAAAGGAACTTGTGTGAGAAGAGAAAGTGGGACGGAAAGCATAGTTCGCTACATTTAAAGCAGTAAGCTACGTAGAAAAGCTAAAATGGTAGCTTGAGGAGATCCGCTATTAAAGTCTGATGCATATTTTACAAATTTTGTCTGGTCTAAAACGTCCTTTACAACTATCAAGTTTTTCAGAGCAACACATTCTTTCCTACCTTCAAATGGGATTATTGAAATCTTCATCATAATTATTATATTTTTCTTTTAAGGCGTTATTTGATCTTTGATGTGGTTAGGTCAAATACATTATCTTTTCTTGATTGGTTTGAATAAATTACTATTCTAAAATTTCTATTTTGTTCAAAATAGAATTAGTGTGAATTGAAAAGGTATTAACACTTATTTGGATTCATCATAGGGAACTCATGGGTCTCGTCAATATTCTCAAATAATTAGCATATCTTGTATATGTATCTTTTTTTTAACATTACAAAACATGCCTAGCTTTCATTTGTGATGGAATAGGTATAAACAAAAAATGAGGAAAATGAGGTAGGTGCAAAGGAAGGAAGAGCGAGGAGCATTTCGAGCTTGCTAGAGATTTTGAAGGGACTTGGCGATAAATTGAACAACAAAATTGAAATTCAAAAGTGTTTTCTAATGCTTGGAGATTTTGTCTTATGCCTTAATTTTTTGTCTTAGGCTAACTCATCTTTGGTTTTGGGCTTTAAAATGAACATTACCTAGGCTTTTGAATTTCATTGCGAAAGGGTTAAAATGAACTTTAGGTAACATTGACTAGATTTCATTTGAGGTTAATAAATTGAACAAGGGAAATCTCATATCTCATTTTGGTGCTTTAAAACGAATCAAAATCATTCCTTTATGGAATGAAAATGAACATACATGCAACTTTATTTTCATGATGGCTTACTTAAACTAATATTATTGAAAAGGACATATGCGCTTCATAGCGATCTTGAGAATCAAAAGGATTTTTTGATAATCTTAGGTTGACATAAAGTAATCGCCTCCACACTTAGTTTGGATTAAAAAATTGAACAAAAAATTGTGTGAGTGTGAGTAAACCTATGGCATGTGTTCTCCCTTTATTTCTGAATGAAGGTTGATCGAGCTATGAATATGTCTGTTTTCTTTTTTTTTTTATCTTAGAGGGATTTCCTTGGGGAAAAAGTACTCACCCAAGGGAATGACTCAATCAGTAACACTCTAAAGCCAAGATTATTTCCAACTAGGATATAAATGTGGGTATTGGAGTAAACACCAGTATCGCGTGGTTGGCTCTGACAAGATGGATCTAAAAAGGGATCTCACCGTATGGGTCAATCTCCATGAATGGAAAGTTTGAACTAAAACCCTTGTTTGTAGTAACCAACCATTCCATCCAATGAGTTTATCAAAGTGTTCCATTGGAACTTAGGTTCCAAGAAGTTACTTGCCATGTCTGATCTTGGTTAAAGTATAGAGGTCTTAACATACCTTTATACTCTCTCCTTGGTTACTTGTAAAATTATCTCTTCTTCTACGAAGGGCATGAGGCAAGCCCACTAAGAAAAACACACCAATTGAGCTAGGATGTCATATTGCTTGTGGTTACAAAATGCTTTGCTTGTTCGAAAACTTTTGGAAACAAACATTTAACATCATCATCAAAATTTCAAACCCTTTAGGAGGAAAATACAATTGACCTAATTCTCGTGTTATTGCTTTCCCTTGGGATTAAATCCTTAGAGGTTTCTAAGCACTTGAATTTTCATCTCAATTTTCCTAACAAAAGTTAATTGATAGGTAACCTTTGCCTTGACTTCATCAAAATTCCACATAACATACTTTGTGGGATTTGAAGAAATTGAGACATAGAACATTTAGTTTGAAAAACTAATCAAAGAAGTGTTTGTGGTAAAATTAAGTCACTAAGCAAAGATAACAAAATTGACTCTCACATGTATTGATTCCTAATGATTTCCAAGAAAGTCAAAATCCCAAAACAAAGGTCCTTGATTCAAAGTTCAAAATTTAGAAGTCACACTCGAATGGTCATAAAGAAATACATTAGGAAGTGCAACCAAAAGAAACACATCAAAATAAGCAAGAAATTCACAAGGTTCTATAGAATCATTCCTTTGAACAATCCACAAATGTATGCTCATTTTGAACTACTTCTTGGTTGAAATGTCCTAAAGAGTATCACATGTTCTTCAATACCGAGGTCTAGTTAACAAGTGTCCTTTTAGGTACATCCTAGGATCAAAAGAAAAACTTCATCCATCCTTGAACATCAAAACCAAAACCATCTCATCAAAAACTCTTTGAAAGTCTTAAAAAAATCCTTCATGTTAAAATTTGGGCAAAGCATTTGAAATCATTCCAAAATCACCTTGTTTGATTGAATGTGTGTTGATGCATCCTTCTACACATAGTTGATCAAATTATCAAAACTTGTGAACAAATTCATCCCTTGATAACATCCAACATCTTGGGATTTAAGAGCTCATTATCAATATCATCTTGTTTGAATAGGAGTGTTTAGATGAATCCTTCTTCTCACACATAAAAAAATTATCATCTTGTGAACAATTTAACTCTAGGACAACATCCAACCTCTCAGAGTTTATGAGTCCACCAAAATCTGAATCCAAAACAAATCAATCCTAAATCAAGTCCTAAAAAGTTGAACATACCCCTTCAATATTTTCTCAAGAGTTTCAATCATCCATCAAACACACATCTTACATCCATATCATTATCACTCTTTGATCCTTAAATCATCCTAAAATTTCTCGTTTGTACCTAAAGTTAGATCAATCCAAAGGATTAAATAATTCACTTTCCGCATTCTTGAAGATTGGCCCCTATTTTATGGTGCAAACTAGATTACAACACAAGAGGAACATGGAAACCAACAAAGAAACATCTACTACAAGTGACTTAAGCCAAACCACTCTTGAAATGAATCCCATTGGATTTGGAAATCTCACAATTAACCTTCCTACATCTTCGCAAGACCATCAAGATGAAGGTACCCAAATGGAGGATCTTACAAATAACCCCTTTGGAATGTCACATAAGGAAATCACTGAAATGCTTCAAAATCTGGAAAACCATATTAAAATTTTCAATGTCATGATGAGGCTCAACCCTTCACTATACATGCTCAAATTAGCAAAACAAGGGGCTAAACTCCCTTCTGATTTTGATGTGAGCACTATTGTGGAGACATCTTTTGGGATCACACCCCCAATCTCATCCACCATCCCCATTTTGTCTACACCCCCATCCCAAAATATCACTCAAAACATACCACAAATCACAACATCTTTTGCTCCAACTCAACTTAATGTTAATAAGGGAAATGCATTTCTTAATGCTATTAAAACACCCCATTTTGTCAATAATCAAGACTTGGATGCAAACACCATTTTGGAACAAAACGTACCCCTAAATCCATTGCATACATATGTCCCTTTCACCTTTCATAATCCAAATGACCCATCATCATCATCATTTCTTGCAACACCCCAAACCTCTCTCTCCATAACCTCACAAGGAGAGGAGGACATGTTCAGACCAAGGGGCATTTTTGAAACTATGACATTTTCTAAAGAAATCACACCCCTCACATTTCCACCACTTCATCCATTTCCATCATCATCCAAACCACTCCTTGGCTTAGGGATTCCCCCTTCACCAAGTACCAATCAAACCAACATCCCGAATATCAATCAAAACATCACACCAAAATTTTAGAACTCATCATCGGCATTGCAACAACATATGACAACTACGCAAGCAATCACAACATCATCAACCATCCCCATAACATCTCAAAACATGGTCTCTCAATGACCAATCATGTCAATCACACCATCTACCACTCAAACCCCAATCACTAACACTATGACACCTCTCACCACCACCACCCCACCACCACCATGCTCTAGTATATCAAACCAATACAACATAGCATTGCAAGTTTCCTTTCAAAAGGGATTCTTGCAAGTGCAAAAACAAAAATCTGCACAACTAGCTACTTAGTAGGCTACTCAAGCTACACAAATAGCCCAAGCAGCCCAAGCCTCATTACAAGCACAACAGGCTGCACAATCCCAAGCATTCTTACAACAATAAGTTCAAGCCACACAAGCTGCACAAGCACAAGCTCAAGCCACACAAGCTACACAAGAACAAGCTCAAGCCGCACAAGTTGTGCAAGCACAAGCTCAAGCACAAGCATAGCAACAAGCGCAAAAAAAAGCAACACAACTACAAGCATATCAACAAGCAATAAAACAATATCAAGAGCAACAAGAAGAAACCTAGTTGGTAGCCCAACAAGCATTGTTAGAACAACAAAAAGCACAACAAAAGGCTCAACAATAGGCAATCCTAGCACAACAACAATGAGACCAACAATAAGCATTATTCATACAGCAGCAAGTGGAGGCATACATGGCTCGACAAAATGTACAAATACCATAAAACAACACATCAAACAACCCACCCATCCAATCAACAATCGAAACACCCCAAAATACTTTCATCCCACCCCTGATCCGCAAAACAATGTAACAACACAAATCAGGTTGCTCTCGTAACAAGTGCTTGATCTTTAATCAGGGTGAACCACAAAAACACCAAGTAACTTGTGTCCCTATCCATTTGACAGGAGTCTTATGATGAAACTATTCCCAAAGGGATTCAAGATCCCCAAGTTTGACAAATATTGAGGGACGGGAAACCCTGGGGATCACATCAGGGAATTCCAAGTTCATTGCATGGAAGTTGCATATTACGATACCTATCTAATGTGGATATTTCCTAGAAGTTTGGTTGGCTATGCTATGGAATGGTTCTCTCACCTACCTATAGGCATTAGAACATTCCAATAAATTATAGACGCATTCATAAAAAAATATGCATGCAACATCACCATGGATTTCATTCTAGAAGAACTCTCAGCTCTAAAACAAGGTAAGAATGAATCATTCGCTTCATTCCTACAACGATGGCAATCTAAGGCCAATCAGAGAAAATGGGCCATGCCTAAGGAACAACAAGTATGCACCATCATATCCAACCTTGACATCCTCTTGGCATTTCATCTCAAGGTTCAAGGGATTACCACATATGACCAATTGATCCCCAAGGTGCTCAGCATTGAATGAGCCCTTATGACACAACCCACAGGATCAACTTCATACCCTAAACAACAAAACAACCACCCACTTACCAATTACAATGAAAAACCTCACACATGGGCAAGAAAAAAAATGTTAGTAATCATGGTATTGTCGATGCCAAGGTGGTCATTAGTGTGACAGAGACACCCGTCACTCCCGCCATCCCCACCATTTGAAACATTGAGGTCATCATCCAAGATAACGGTTATGGAAAATACACGATCCCTAAAATACTAGATCATGGGGACATCTGCAAATAAATGAAGCCTCCACATCCCAAACATCTCCTAAAGACTATCCCAACTTTACAAGTTGGGGAGATCTTGGCCAAGAAGTTATTGAGGTAGATCCATCTCATATGCTATATTAAGATGAAAGACCAATAGCTGATTTACCAATGGATGACAGAAGAAAGGGTCTATAGATGATGTTTGCATTGGGATATGACAAAAACCAAAGACTTTGGAGAAACGACAATGGGCTTATAATACCTATCATTCCAGAGACGTGAGCAATAATAAATCTTAGCCTTGGATGTACCCCTCCAAGTATAACCATACGTGGCTAAAGTCCTCCAGTTAGAAGGGTTAATTATGCTCCTCAGCCAACCACAATAGAACTATGCTTACCAGTATCTACAGGCAGAGTCATAGATAACTTTACATTTGATATAAATGAAGCTAAAAAAGCCATTAGATGTGAGATTCATCCAACCGATAGATTATCCAGAATGGGTGTCAAACTTGGTACCTATCTAAAAACCTAATGGGGGCATCAAAATTTGCACAGACTTCAGAGATTTGAATAAAGCATGTCCGAAAGATGACTTCCCACTTCCAAACATTGACATGATAGTAGATATGACAACCAAACATGAAATTTTTTCACTAATGGAAGGATTCTCAGGGTACAATCAGATCATGATAGCTAAAGAGGGCCAACATAAGATGGCTTTCACTTGTCCATGGGGGACTTACTACTCGAACATGATGCCATTCAGCTTAAAGAACATAGGAGCAGCATACCCAAGGGCCATGAAATTGATATTCCATGACATGATTCATAAGACTGTCGAAGATTATGTTGATGACATTCTAGCCAAATCCAGAAAGAGAAAAGATCACATAGCAATCCTAAGTGCCATTTTTGACAGGCTGGAAGAGTACAAGGTCAAATTAAACCCAAAGAAGTGCATCTTCAGCATACAATCAGGAAAAGTGCTAGGATATATATAGTGTCAATGAGAGGTATTGAGGTAGATCCAACAAAGGTAAAAGAAATCCTTGAAATGGAGGCACCAAAACATTAAAGTGATTGAGGAGTCTCCAAGGTAGGTTCCAATCCATTCAAAGATTCATAGCACAGTTAGTAGACAAATAGAACCCATACTCTCACCTACTTCACAAGGGAGTGGCGTACAAATGGGATACCAAGTGTGAAGAGGAATTCAATAAAATACAATAATATCTACTGACACCACTAGTCTTAATGCCACCAATCCCAGGAAAACCATTGATCCTCTATGTATTAGCAACAACAACAGCCCTTAGAGCTCTCTTAGCTCAGCATGATGAAAATGGAACATAAAGGGCTATCTATTACATCAGTAGAAAAATGGTTGGCCATGAGCTAAACTATTCATTCATCAAGAAAGCATGCCTAGCAGTAGTGTTTGCATCATAGAAATTTAGACATTACATGTTGGCACACAAAATAAAATTCATTGCCAAAATCGACCCTCTAAAGTACTTATTATCAAAAGCAATGCTCACTAGAAGAATGGCCAAATGGGTGATGATATTGTCAGAATATGACATTGAATATGTGGAGTGGAAAGCAATCACAGGCCAAGTCATCACAAATCAGCTTGCAAAAGCACCAATCTATTCATAGAATCCTCTCATTTTAGAGTTTCTAGATGAATCCATTTTTAATCTCAACATAGTTGACAACTGGAAACTCTACTTTGATGGCTCATACACACAACATGGATCAGGAGCTAGCATCTTCTTTATCACCCCACAAGGCGACTGCATAACAGGGTCCTACAAACTAACATTTCCCTATACCAATAAATTGTAGAATACGCGACTTTAACCATAGATCTCAGAATAGCAGTACAATAGAACATTATAGCTCTCAAAGTATACAGAGAATCTCAATTAATAATAAATCAAGTGAATGATGAATACCAAACCAAGGATGGCAACCTCACTCCATACAAGAAATTGGTGGAGACCCTCAAAGAATCGTTCATCAAAATTACATTTGAGTAGATTCCTAGAGCCAATAATAGAGCAACAAATGCCGTCACAACAATTGAATCCTTACTGGATATCTCCCACAACGTTCCAAAATATGAATTGTTGATAGAGCATCTTCTCGTGCCTACATTCAAGGTACCAGAATCAGAATTTGTGTGTGAAATCATTGGTTCTGGTGACCCTTGGTACCATGACATTTACACATACCTTCGAATAGAAGTCATACCCACTGACCTACTCTCAAACCTAAAATGAACCTTTGTAAAAAAGGCATCTTGATTTGTCATCCTAGGAGATACCCTATATTGTAGAAGCATAGAAGGAACCCTACTACACTACTTAAACACTGAGGAGGCATTGACTGCTTTAACTATTCAGTACATAATGGTATCTATTGTTCACACTTGAGTGGAATGACCATAGCCAAGAAACTACTGAGGATGGGGTATTATTGTCCCACAATGGAAAGAGAGACACATGACTATGCCAAAAGGTGTCTACAATGTCAGTAGCATGGGGACCTCATCCATGCTCCAACTCAAGAGCTTCATCCTATCATCACACCATGGCCCTTTTCGTAGTGGGGACTCGATCTCATTGGAAAAATCACGCCCACTTCATCTAACAGCCACAAATTCATCATAACCGCAACAGAGTACTTTACTAAGTGGGAGGAAGCCATACCCATGATGTACATAACTAGGAAGTAGATTTCAAAGTTCATCCTGAACTATCTCATTTACTGCTATGGTATTCCACAAACCATTATCTTAGATAATTAGACACCATTTAAGAATCAGGAGGTTCGCGAATTATGCAAAAAATTCAAAATATAAAATTGCTTCTCCACCCCATACTATCCCCAAGGCAATGGCCAAGTGAAAGGTACAAACAAGACCATTCTAAAAATCCTTAAGAAAATAGTCAATGACGCAGGTCATGACTAGCACCTACAGCTTAATTTTTCCCTCTAGGCCTATCAAACCAACATCTACACACCCACTAGTGCCACCCCCTTCTCCTTGGTCTACGGATCATAAGCAGTACTCCCCATTGAGATTGAGCTCCCATCCCTCAGGATATCACTGCAAAACCTCATCATGGATGAAGAGTACCAGGTATCAAGACTAAATGAGCTAGAGCTACCCAATTAGCGACGTATGGATGCTTTGAATCATTTGCAAGTCTATCAGAATAGACTCAAAAGGAGCTATAATAAGAAAATCAGAGGTAGGACTTTCCAAGTCGGAGAACTGGTATTAAAGGAGAATTAGAAGAATATCCCAAACCCAAGCAACAAAGGAAAATTTGAACCCAATTGGTTGGACCATTTGTTATCATAGCAAGTTATAAGTTAGGGGCATATTAGTTATCAACACCTGAAGGGGAACCTCTGCAAGAGCCCATAAATAGCTCTCATCTCAAAAAAATTTATGCCTAAATATTTTAATGTATAGAACCAAAAAATCCAAAAAATAAGATTTTATCCTAAAAAAATGGTTACTTTACTAAAAGCTTGGAAAACAGGCATCTTGGTGACAACAAAAAAAATTATAAAAGAAAAAAATCTAAAATAATAAGAAAAATGATCAAAATTAGTAAAGAAAAAAATCGTCCTCTAGTGAAAACCACTTCGGTGGCACTTTGGGTAGGTACCTTGGTGAAAACCTAGCAAATAGGCACCTTGTGTAAATAAACAGTTTCCATCCACCAGGATCTTTATGGCTTGTTCTGCATCATCCATCCATTAAGTTTCCATTTTCCATTGCATTCCATATCTCCATCCATCACTCATCCACCCACATCTGCACCATAGCTTGGTCCTTTTTTATTATCATGATCCCTCCTAATACTACTTGACTCATCCTCAAGGTCAGTTTCTCCGTCCTTTATCAAAATATTTTAATGCATCATATTGGGGGCATGTTCTCATCGGATCATATTTGCGTATATTCTTGAAGTCCTAAAATCAAAAAATACAAAAACATCAAAAACATCAAAAAATCTAAAAACATCAAAACATATCAAAATCCCAAAAATAGATCAAAAATTCAAAAACAAAGTCATCTTGTCAAACTACGAGTCTCTAAGCCTTGAACATGGGCAAGGTTGATCTTTGATCATCCCCCGAGACACTTAGGTTAGTCCTTTTAGGAGTCTGTCATAATAAACTGACATCTCATCATGTATATATGCATTTGTAAATCATTCAAGTCATCAATCAAACTACATGATCTCTACATGTATAACGTAGGAAAGGCTAATTTGTTGATAAGCCCCCAAGGCCCCTAGGATAGGTCCTTAGGTTAGTCTCCTGGTAAAAATCTTAGAAAACCCCAAAACATTGAAAAATCAAAAATAAAAAACATTCATAAAATCTTGAAAAATACCAAAAACAACCTCAAAACATTTCAAAACTCCAAAAACATTCAAATATTTGAAAAAATCCATCCATCTCATCTTGCTTTCACCCACAATAACACCATCCATAATAAACGGATCGTCATCCTCAACCTTTGGTGAAATAGTTAGAAACAAGTCTAGTAGGTTAAAAGTAAAACTCAAAAATGTCAAGTCTCAGGTTTAAGTTAGTACGTAAACAAGTTGGTCAATTCTTTGTGTCAATAGTCCATCATCCAAACAATCCCATATCAATCATTTGATAACATCATGTCCTAGGATGTATCCTTCCTACAAGGGGCATTATTTATCAGAAAGAACACTTAGGATAAACGAAATGACGTGTTGCCATCCACTAACATGTCCTAGGATGTATCCTTCCTACAATGGGCATTATCTTTTGGCAATAGTTTTAGTTCTTATCCTTGAAAACACATTCCCTTTTGGTCAATAGTATTGAACTACATCAACTTGTTTTTTTTCTTTATCTTTGTCTTTTGACTTATCTTATTGTGCTCATTCTAAGGACCTCTCGATGATATCCGAACGAAGGATTTAGAGAGATAGGTAAGGGGCAATGCTCATTATCTTTTCTCTACTATGCTTTTTGGACGTTCTTGTAAAATAACCTTGGTGAATACTTGCTTTATTAGAAATGCATAGAGGGTGTTTTCGATAGCTTGTTGACTATTGCATTGATTTGTTATACCTTTCTGTGTTTTGGTCCCAGATGTTTGAAACTTCTAAAGTGCATCCTAGCAAGGTTTTCATATGTCAAGTGTGAACAAGAATATGCCTATCCATTTGTCAAGTCAAAGTACATCACACTAAGTACAATGTCATCCTGGTCCTTCATACCTTGATGCATTGTGCTTATGGATGTTATCAAACGTAAGGTAAGTGACCCTTTTAAAATCCCAATCCTTGATAAGCAAAACATCCATTTCTCATCATCATTTCTCATCATCATCTCTCATAAAGTTGGCTTGCTGGATCCTCTTTTCATCATCTAATTTCTTCTTTTCTGCACTAATATCACGTCATCAATAGTTAATCATCATCACCAATGCATCCACCCTACATCCACAAACCATCAACATTCAACATATTGTCTCACATGCATAGTCATCATCATAATATAGATCTATTAGTCTAAGCATCTCATAAAATCATACATTTGTATAATCATAGAATATCACATCATCCATCTCACATCATATCATCACTTAAGTTGTTTAGGATAATATAGATTGGTTATTCTAAGCATCTTAAAACCATCCCATTTGCATCATCATCATAACCATCCATACATCCATCTTGAACCTCTTTATCGCGAGATTGACCCTCAAATGAAATCTTTTTGCTTGATCTCTCAAGGGGGAAATGTACTAATGTACTTCTTTCCACTGGGGCATCCGAAAAAATCAGAATTTTTTTGTATTTTGTTCACGGAAAGTTTATTCTTTGAACCAATGCAACAAGTACATTGCTTCAAAGAGGGGAAAAATGTAGACATGTGAAATTGAAATCATGCATACTTAACTAATCATATTCGCTCGTCAATTAAATAAACCAAGGTATTTAAATTAAATAAATTAACTTTATTTAATTTAATCCTATCATCATCCTTTTAATTAAATAAATTAAACCTTTATTGAATTAAATTTGAAATCGCGTTTCATCTCCCTTTGATTTAATTTAATCCCTAAATCTAAGTCAAATGGGTCAAAAGAACCTAAACATCATCTAAGCTAATCTAATCTTGATTAAAATAATCTAACCACCCATCACATCCTCTAACTTTTCCCACTTGCACCAGTAAAGCATTTTAATTCATTTATAAATCATCATTTCATCTCAACAAGGCATCTTTTTGAGAATATTCCTCAAGTTTGAATATGAGGGAAAGTTGACTTGTCCCTTCCAACATAGAAATAACTTCTCTCTTACATGTCCCCCACTCAGCATTGAACTCTCAAATTCAAAATTGAATCTCCCCCTCTTTGGTACATTGACCAAAACTTGCACATTCCTCAACCTATCACAATGTGACAAGTGGCTTCATCTCATTGGTCAAATATTTATCCCACATTGCTCTATTTCGAACACTCTTAGCTTTTGAAATTTTCTAAATAGAGGGCTTATTCTTTACCAATCCACCTACACTCTCATACAAAGTCACTCTCTTCAATTGAGAACTGATTTTGTCCATCACCATTGCATTTGCATCATTTGAGTTTTAGCAAGGATTGAGAAAGGGTCATTTCCACAATTGACACCAATCCAATATGGAATAGGTATATGCCATGTTTTTGAATGTCTTTTAATCCTTGTTATTTGTTGCATTTCTTGAGCAATTGACATGTTATTTCATAGGAGAATTTTGATAAGTTTGCATATAACTAACCCATGTTTGAGATTTAATTCATTTTGCAGATTTTATGTGCTTCATTATGTACAAGAAGTTATGAGCTATACATCATTGTTGACGAGTGCCACAATGCCTGAAGGAGTACGTATTGGAACATTTAAAGGAGTAGGTGTTGAAACACCTCAAGGAGGAGGTGTCGAAACACCTAAAGGAGATAAATAAAAAGATCAGCCTAAAGAGGTATGTGTTTATTTTATTTTGTGTTTGGTATTTATATGTTCCTATTGCCGACAATTGTATGCTCACTTGGATCAATTTTATGTTTTTTTCACATATATAGATTGACATTACAAAAGTTGGATTGGTCGGTTCTTTGAGAACAACATATTCTACTACTCCTAACCCTTTGAAGAGATAGATATTTTAGGTAATCAAGATTACAATTTTAGAGTTCAGTTATAATTCAATGTATATTGATTTTGATGTTAATTATTTGATTTTAAATAATATATTATAACTAATCTCAATTGTGGTTTTAATTTTTCTTGTTTGAGTTGGCGTTGATGCTATTTTTGTATATGGATATACTCTCAAGATTATTGGATACTTTGATATATAGAAGTTGACAATCAAAATTTAATTTATTCCTCATGTGCATGATTAAACTCTTTGAAAATTTAATCAAGTGAGCAATGGTTAAATATCAATGTACAAGAGCATAAAAAAGAATGGTTGTATTATGTAGTTTATATTCATATCGCTGATTACATTGCATTGCACATCTTTCAAACTCAAAGCATTATTTCACATTGCATAACTAACAAGTAGATACTAATAGATGAAAAAATTTCAATTACAATATAGTTTTTACAAAGTCAACCTAAGCAGTTATGCAATTACTTCACATTGCATGACTAATAACTAGGAGCAACTGTCAATTGCATTTGCTTGTCATGGAATTTTATGAGACCACTTTTCTTTGAGGCATTCTTTCAATCAATTCACTGCCTTGTCTATGCCACCACATTTTTTATACATGTGTACCATAGATTTTTATCAAATAGTTCATTGGCTTGTTGTTATGGCTAAAAACCTAAAACAAGTGCTTTCAAACAAGCTATGGATTGATGCAAAGTGGGGGTGAAAACATATGTGAAAACTGCCCTTGACTCCTTTGGACCAAATTTGAGAACCAATAACATACCCCTATCCTAGGCTAGTGAATTAACCCTCTTTCACAAAGTGAGTGCCCTTTAAACACTTGATCTTCAAAAGAACACCCCAAAAAGTCTTGATTTGTGTCATAAAACAACAAATTCCAAGATTATTCTACACCTACAGGTCCTTTAG
Organism: Sequoia sempervirens; assembly: GCA_007258455.2. Taxonomy (NCBI): domain Eukaryota; kingdom Viridiplantae; phylum Streptophyta; class Pinopsida; order Cupressales; family Cupressaceae; genus Sequoia; species Sequoia sempervirens. Next base: position 61,183 of record VDFB02359530.1, read on the forward strand.
CAGGATGTCCCATGAAACCGTCTATTTACCATGCAAATGCATAGGGTTTATTGAAAGTCCCACTTGCACAAATCCCCTGACCATGCCACCAACTCAAACACCTCTATTATGACCCCAATATGCTTAAATGTTAAAGTGATTCCCCCACTCATTGATTTTAGCAAACCCTAGGCTAAAAGATTCATTTTCATGCAATTTAAGCAATGATTTTCTTAGGACAGCAACTCCAAGACTCACAAATCATTTCCCCTTTCTTAAATGGACTTACACACATTCATATATCACATTGTACAAATCCTCTCCACTAAGCCACATGAAAGGTGCAATAGGTGGAGGGATTCAATAATTCATAATTTACTCAAAAATACAAAATCTGGGTTCACTACTTGCCTTGAGAAAACTTGACAAAAAACTCACAAAAAATGAAAAGAAAGAACTCAAACCAACTTTAAAGTGGTCTCAGGCCTACTTCCCCCAAAATGATCTTATTGATTCTTCACAAAATTACATTCATCAATCCCCAAAATGACTTCCTCAACCTTTTCTAAGACTCTCCCTCACACAAAACAACCAACCAACTCCCAATAATTGACTTACAAACTAAGTTACCTATTCAGGTTCGAGGGTTCGATTCGCCAGTTCAACTAAATTTTTTTTGGGAGTGGTTCTGTCCGTTTTGGGTTCGTTAGTGAAAAAACATGTAAAAATAATATATATATATATGCAGCATAGAAGCATGAAATAGGATTAGAATATCACATAGCATCATAAAAACAACAAAACCACCATAAACTTGAATATCATTTAAAACATGCATGATAAATATTCATCATTGAAACTTGAATTGTGGTTGCTTGATATATAGAGTCTATTGATGCCAAGGTTGAATTTGTATGATTTTGAAAAAATAATCCAATTAAGTAGAGTTATCAGCATTCTTTAGAAATCATAAGAATTTATTTAGTAAACTAGCCACTTTTATGTCATCTTGAATTCTCAAATGCTAAATCTATGAAGAAGTTAACTCTATTTCCCACTAGTTTCCATTAAAAAGAAAGCAACCAACTATGGTCTCATGGCTTTTTTTCACACGAAAATCAGCGTTGGAGTTCAATTGGAGGGTGAAAAAATACTTGTAACTAAATAAATAAATCTCGTTCTATAACTCATATGACCTAAAAAACTATTCCATCACATATGGATGGTTACATTTAGGTTAGGTATGGTCCCCTTTCGTACCCAAATCAGCCAAACCAGTTCAAGCTACGTTCAATTAGCGAAATCCCTTAAGAGTCCAAAGTACAAAAGGGCACCAATCTTTGACAAACTGTTTCTCGGAAACTGTGATGCCTAAAAAAATTTTTTGTTTGAGGCTATGGGATCATGTTGGGCCCCTCTACAATAACCTCTCTTGGTTTTTTCTATCTCAGAGGCGTTTTCCCATGGTAGAAAGTTTTCAGCTAAGGGAAAAATTGTTAGATGTAAGCAATGTAAAGTTGCAAAGTGGTGCAACTTTCATCAACAACTCGTACGATCAAACAGACTATTCCAACACATATGGATGGGTATGTTTATGGTAGGGATGGTCCTCTTTTGCACCCAAATACAATGAATCAATCTAAGCTACATTGGACCGATGATTTCCCTTAAGAGTCCAAAGTGCTAAAAGACAACAATCTTTGAAGGGCTATTTCTCAAAAATCGTGATATTTGCAGACTCTTCGTTTGAGGCTATGGGATCTTGTTTGGTCCATCTTCAATAACCTCTCTCAGTTTTTTCTATCTCAAAGGAATTTTTCCATGGTGGAAAGTTTTTAACTGAGGGAAAAGTTGTCAGATGCAAGCAGTGTAAAGTTGCAAAGTGGTGCAACTTTCATTCAGCAACTTGTACGACAAAACAAACTGTTCCAACACATATGGATGGGTACATTTACACTCGGTATGTTCTTCTTTAGCAACCAAATATAACGAATCACTCTGAGCTAGATTGGACCACCGATTTCCCTTAATAGTCCAAAGTGCTAAAAGGAAGAAATGTTTGAAGGGCTATTTCTTAGAAACCATGATATTTATAGACTCTCTATTTGAGGCTATGGGATCGTGTTTGGCCCATATACAATAACCTCTCTTGGTTTTTTCTATCTCGAAGGTGTTTTCTCGTGGTGGCAAGTTTCCAGCTGAGCGAAAAATTGTTAGATGCAAGCAGTGTAAAGTTGTGAAGTGGTGCAACTTTCATTCAACAACTCATACGACCAAACAGACTATTCCAACATGTTTGAATGGGTAAATTTACGCTAGGGATGGTCCTCTTTTGCAACCAAATATGCCAAATCACTCTGAGCTACATTAGACCGGTGAATCAAGTGCAAATCAATCCAGTGAATTAGGAGAATGAAGAAAAACCAAGGAAAGGAAGGACAAACTACAAATGAAGTGCAAATCAATTTGGTGAATTAGGAGAATGAAGAAAAAGGTGAAACTAGTGAAAGAGAAGAAGAGAGATTAGAAGAGACTGAATTTGAAGAACATTCTAAGAAGACTCTAAGGTATGTGAGATTGAATCATTTAGAATATTAGATTATAGGTGATAAGAATAGAGGTGTCTAGACTAGGAGAAAGATTGCAGAAGAGTATTTCTTGATTTCAAAGATTTAGCCTACTAGTGTGAATGAAGCATGTAAAGATGAGCATTGGGTTGAAGAAATGAGTGAAGAGTTTAAATAGATTGAAAAGAATGATACATGGATTTGTGTTCCTAGACCTAAGGATAAGAATGTCATTGGAACAAAATAGGTCTTTAGAAACAAACTAAATGAGCAAGGTGAAGTGGTTAGAAACAAAGGAAGACTAGTATGTAAAGGATATTCTTAGATACAATGAATTGATTTTGAAGATACCTTTTCCCCTGTTGCTAGAATTGAAGTTGTAATATTATTTCTTACCTATGTTGCTCATAAGAACTACAAAGTTTATCAAATGGATGTAAAATCAGATTTTCTAAATGGTGAATTGGAAGAAGTGTATGTTGAATAACTTGATGGATTCCAGTTGACTGATAAGGAAGATGTGGTGTGTCAGTTGAAGAAAGCACTGTATGGACTCAAGCAAGCCCCTAGAGCATGATATACAAGATTGGATAAGTATTTGTTAGAGATGGATTTAACAAAGGTATTGTTGATAGTAATTTATATTTCAAGAATGATGAGAAAGATTTGATTGTTGAAGTCTTTTTTGATGATATGAAAGTCTGTGCATGAAGTTTGCTAATGAGATGCAGAATGAATTTGAGATTTCTATGATTAGTGAGATGAAATTCTTTTTGGTATTGCAAATTACTCAGTTAGATAAAGGGATTTTTATATCTCATTCCAAGTATGTGAAGGAATTGCTAAAGAAGTTTGGTATGGAAGATTCAAATCCAGTTGGTACACCCATGGTGACCAGATGCAAGTTGAAGATAGAAGACGATTCTCTGAAAGAAAATCAGACAAGATACAAATCAAGGATTGGTGGATTGTTGTATTTAACTCAAACTAGGCCTGATATCATGAATGTTTTATGTATTGTTGGAAGATTTCAAGTTGATCTAAAGGAATCTCATGTGACTGTTGTGAAGATAATTTTCAGATACTTGAAGGGAACTATTGATCTTGGCCTATGGTATCCTAAAGATGATGATCTTATCTTGAGTGCCTTTACTAATGTTGATTGGGTAGGAGATGTGAATAACAGAAAAAGTACTAGTGGTGGAGCATTTTTCTTGGGCAAGAAGCTAATTTCATGGTTAAGCAAGAAGCAGAATGTCATTTCTTTCTCTATTGTATAGGCCAAATACATTGTCGCTACTAACAATTGTACTCAAGTCCTATGGATGAAATAGATGCTAAAGGATATCAGAGTTGTATATGATGAGCCTATCGATATATTCTGTGATAATTCAAGTGCTATTAATATTTTAAAGAATTTTGTGTTGCATTCAAAGACTAAGCATATATCTATCAAGTTTCACTTTTTGAGGGAGAAGGTAAGTGAAAAAGAAGTTAGACTGGAGTATGTGCCTACTAAGGAGCAGATTGTAGACATCTTTACCAAGTTGTTGCCTAAGGATACTTTTGAGTATCTCAAAGGGAAGTTAGGAGTGATTACCTCTCCTAATCCGAACTAAGGATGTGTTGCATTGCATCAGTCCATGCATTTCATGGTCATATCTTGTTTCAGATTGATGTTGTGGTGGATGCTACTTAGGTGGAGTAGTCAAATGTTCAGATGTTTAGATATGTTGTTCAAAGTTTGTGTAGAAGTTTAGAGATATTTATCATTGATGTCAAAGGGGGAGAAGGGTCATGTGAAAATTGGCGATTATATGGGAGAAGAGCCTTGTGGAGAAGATCATGTGAAAGTGTTGAGGAGAAAATGAGTTAGATTCTAAGGGGGAGTAAGTGTCAAGAGTTAGTTGTGTTGATGGTGTTTTTCACATCATGTGTTGCCATCAATTACAAAGGGGGAGATTGTTGGATATTGTGGTTGTGCTATTGATATGTGGTTGTCATTGATGTAAAAACTATTAGCATTAATTCACTTAAAGTTGTATATTTTGAGGATATTGAAAAAATTGTAATAAATGAGTTACAGGGTATCAATAGTGAAGTGAAATTTAGTATGGTGGTGATTTTTGTATGTTGACGTTTAGAGCTTGTGGACTAAAGGTCTTGTTGCTGATTATATCTAGTCTATCCACATCAAGTTTTAGAGATATGCATGAATATTTGATCAAGTTATGAATATTTTCATTTTGATAGTTTTTCTATTGCCTCAATTGGTGTTCCTGATTAAACATGATTCTATTTCAGTTAGTTTAGTTGTTTTGGATGCCTCTCTTGTGATTCTTAATGTTTTTGGATGCTTCTAAATAGCGCTCTATCTTTGTTGCATGTCAGCATTGATCGTTCTTCTTGTGGTTCATAATTTTCTCTTGTGTGTTCATGTTTTTCTTGTTATTGGCTGACACGATGTTTTTAGCATGTTAGGAATCTTTGAGGAGAAATTAATTAAAGTTTCTTCATGTTGGATATGTTGTTTTGGGTTTTCACTAAGTTGTGGCTAACCTTGGTTGATTCACATTGAAAATTATCTATTGATTTGGGCCGACAGTTTGTATTTATTTTATTATTTCTTTGTGGTCAACTTATAGGGATGAAATTTCTTGTTGCATATATATAAGAGTGATTTTTTATTTGAATTGAAGCATGCCAGTGGATTCCAAAGGTGTGTGTGTGTGTGTGTGAATATTGTTCAGATCATTTGAAGGTAGAGCAGAGAGTCAAGAAGAGTGAAGAAGTGTTCATGTACTTAACCAGAACTGTAATCAAGCATAAGTAGATGCTATTTTATTAGTTTAAAATCTAGATGGTTGTAAGCCGAATCTTTCTGTAAGACAGTGTGTCTTCCTTTGTAATTGAGTAGTGAGCTCTAGGAAGTGCACCTAAATGCATGTGCATTCCCCATATTTCATTTTCTTTATACTTTTAAAAGGGCATAATCTTGTGGATTGTTTTTCCCCTAACAAGGTTTGCACATAAAAATCTTGGTGTTATGTGTGCTTCTGATGTGTTAATGATTTATGCTTCCATGGTTAATTGTAAAATTTGAGAAGAAGGTTAATAAGTTGAATAAGTTTTGAATTTTTGTGACAATTGATTCATCCCCCCCTCTCAGTTGTCTACCCTTGTGTTTCCAACACCTAATGATTCAATTGAGAGAAAGGTTTACTACTAGGTCTCCTTAGGTGTGATTAAAGGGGGTTCACCACTAAGCAAATGCTTAGAAAGAAGAAAATGAAAGCAATGTGTGAATCTAGCTTTATGACCTAGAAAATGGAACTGAAAATCAAACTGGCAAACATAAAGACACAAAAAGGTACCTAGAGGATCGAAGATGACTAAGAAAGATCTAAAAAACCTTAAAATTTGTTGTTACTAATGTTCATAGGGACACATACACTAGACTGGGTGATTTAGTCCCAGTCTAGGGTTTCTAGGCAAAACCTAGAATCTCATGGTGACAAGTCTGAATCTACTGAAATCTAGTAAAATGTATGTACTAGAACTTATACACCCAAGGCGGTGATTTAGTCCTGTTATGATTTTTCATAAAATTGCGATTTGAATCTGTTCTCCTATCTTTGTACTTCCTTCCTATATCCCTCAAAATTCATTGCCAAATCTAAACCTATTAGAAATATGTAGAACCAAATATGGTGTTGATTTGCTTATGGGGGGTTTGCCTTAGTCAAACCCCTAGTTTGGTAATCAAACCTTGATAAAAATAATAGATCTTGAAGAGAAATGTGTGTGAAAATTTCTAATCTCAAGTGCATCTAAGATTAAAGAGATCTAGCATGCAATAAACCCTACTCTAATGTGGTAGAATAGGATGGATGAATGAAACATAAAGATGATCACTCACTTTGGAAGATCTCTAATCACCCTAAGAAGCCACAATAATGCATGTACCTTCCATTAGGTAGAAAGTAGAGTGATAATGGAAGATGGAATCACTTAGGAAACAAGTCATTAGGCTTGGTTAAATGGCTAGTTGTATCTCCCCAACATAGAATACATCATGACTCTCCATAGGAAACCATCATCAATCCTTTAAAATTCTTGATCTTGAACTAAAAGTGAGCTTGAATACCTACAAAAACATTAAAATGCTACTCCAAGACTTCAATTTTACTTGATCCTTGCTCTTGAATTCTTGAAAATCTATCTTGAAAGTTCTAAATCTAAGTGATACTCTTTTTCTTGAAAAATCTAGGTAAAATAATTATTCAAGACCTTAATTTTATAGGAATCTCATCTAATTTACCATTTATTAGATCCAAAATGTTGATATTTTCCAAAAAATTGAATTAAAACCTTAATTTCATGCTCAAACCCTAAAAAGGGGCCAAATAGGACTCATACACCCAAGGTGGCATATGGGTCCCACCTAAGGGGACTCATATGCATCCTAAGGTGGTATATGGGTCCCACCCTAGTTGTTTGGGCTAAGAAAATGTTGTGGTGTTAGAAAATTAAATGCACTTGTTGATTTTGTCATGATTTCAATTGAAATAAGCCTTGGGATCCATAATAAAGGGTATTAGGGGCCTATTAATGATGGTTTAAATGGTCAAGAATGCAAGGGTACTAAAATAGGTCCAAAATAAGTTTTAAATTCTACTACCTCCAAGAAGGGAGTACAATTTTCTACACTACATGTTTATTCTTTCTATAACTTTGGAGAATATGAAGTTGTCTTTTATCTATGAATTTCAGAATATTTACAAAATTTATTAAAATAATTAGAGAAAAATTCATTACCATTATCACTCCTTAAAATTTTTATTTTCCTTTCAATTTATAACTCAACCATTTCTTTAAATCCTTTAAATCAACTAAAAACTTTAGATTTACTCTTTAGAAAATATGCCCATGTCCTTCTACTATAATCATCAATAAATGAAATTCCATATGTGGATTTTTCAGTAGAAGGAACATCTATAGGATGAAACACACCAAAATGAATAAGATACAAAATGCCACAAAATTTATGAGAACTTATGTAAAACTAAATGTGATTTTTTTCCATAAATGTAGACTTGCATAAATGAAATTCAAGATTACAATCAAATAATCCTTCAATAATTTTTTATTTTTCATGTTTCTTAGATCCTTTTATCTAAAAAGGCCAAGTGTTTTGTGCCATAACATAGTCTTCTTTGTAGGAAACTTTGATTTAGAAGAAAGAGCACCCTTTGGTACAAAAAATCGATGACCATTTTCTAAAGGTGAAACCATCACCTCTTTCAACAAAGTAGCAAAATAATTCATTTTCACATAAGTACTACTACACTCAATAATGTATGCATGAAGCTTATACAACATGCCATAAATGAAACCTCTATCAACCACCATAACACCTCTAACCATCTTACATCATGTGTCAAAAAATACTAAATGCACACTTGCATCTATTAGTTTTCTCAAATATTAAAAAAAATTGTGTTAATCTAGGGATATGCAACACACCATTAATCCTTTTTTTCTATCGTCAAGTAAATGATTCTAAATTTACCATGACCAAAAAAAATTAAACAAGAATCATCACCCAAGTACACCTTACCTCCATCAAATTATTCATATTCAAGAAAACAACTCTATTGAAATTCATATCAAAAGATGCATTGATTTAATTAACCATTTATAATTACTTACACAAGTTACAAAAGATGAAATGATTACAACACCATATTCTTTCTTGGACTCGGAATTAGATTCAAATTTCTTCCTTTTCTTCTTCTTTTGTTCTTTGCACTCCTTACAAAAGTGTCCCAGATTACTACAATTCAAAATATTAACTTTGGACATTTTAGGAGATTTGGATCTCCCCTTGGATTTGGATTTAATACACTTCTCATTGTTCTTTTATTTTTCCTTAGTTCTTCCATGAACATCTAGGGCCTCCATGGCACTAATGGATACCTTTCTCATCTCTTCAAAAAATAAAGAACCCACTATATATTTTTAGTCTTCAAGATAACATAAGTATTCCTAGTAGCCATAATAAGGGATTCCCATGGATCAAGAAAGGAACAAAGCAAGATCTAACAATTCTCATCCTCATCCATTTTGACATTAGGTGATGCTAATTGAGCCACAAACATATTGAATTCTTCTAGGTGGTCTATAATTCATCCAACCTCTTCCATTCTCAAGGAATACAATTTCTTCCTTAAGAAAATATTATTCATTAAATATTTTTCTTGATACATCTCACCAAATTGTCTTTCATAGTTTCTATGCAAAGGTATCTTCATGGAAATAGACACTTGGATTTATGGTCTATAACATTATATTGAGTAGCTAAAGGAGGATCTATGAGTCTTAAAAAATTCTAATCAACAACAACCCAAATATCTTGATCTATCAATATGTTGTAAGCAGGAGAGGTCCTGCAACAACAATCAACACAAAACAACAATCCTCAAGTTACAAATCTTAAAACTCTTCACTTTTCCCCAAATCAGCCTATTTTATTGTAGCACTGGGAACCCACTCAATCAAGTGTAACTACACAATTTATTTGTTTCTAACCAATAACTAAACCTTTTGAAGGACCCATTTTAGTGGTCTCAAACATGTCAACAAACCCCTACTGGTTTCTTTGGGACAACTTCACCAAAACTAGCTTTTCACGCCTTTTAGGGCTCAAATTAGCCCTCTTTTACAAAGAGACTTATCTCTAAACTTTTTGAAACTATTTGAAACCTTGGTGTAGCAATTTCCACATGTCAAAAACCTAAGAATCCACAATTATTCCTTATAATTTCATTCAACCAAGTGCCAAACTCATAAACCCTCACTCATAGCCACAAAACTAGGGTGTTACTGAAAACCCCTTTACTAGACTTCACACAGCCTTGCCACTACCTTGAAAAATATAAATACCTTTTCACAAGTTTAATCAAACCTGAAACAAGGCTGCTCCAACACAATTTGGACTTTAGCATATCAAAACCTCAAGATTTCACTTGGAAAACACACTTTCCACCATTAGGGAATCATGCCCAATCCACTATTCAACCTCCCATGCACCAAAAAACCTTGAAAAAATATATTTTCTATTGATGAAAACCCATTCCACCAATCACAATAGTCACAAGGGGGTGGAATGGGTGTAATTCACATTTTAGATGACCTTAAAAACCCCAATAATAGGGTTAACAAAGCAGGCTTAGAAAATATGATATTAAATGCTTTAAATTCAATTTTTTTCCATCAAATTAGGTGCAAAACTAAGTTAACACATGCCTTCAAATGTTTCCACAAGTTTCAAGACATAACACCCCTATATGGGATCGTACAGTTCAGGAAATATGAAGAAAACTTAGAAAAACACTAAAAATAGGGGTATTCTTTATTTCTTTTGATTTCAATCTTCAAGATAAACCTTCAATTGATATTTTACATCATATTTATAATTTTTCCATTTTAAACCAATTGTCTCCATCAAACAAAATTGACTTTTGAAGTACATGACCATTTGCCTTCCTCAAATCTACCTTTTTACAACTTGACAAAAAAAAAATCATAATTAGCAACCTTTCAATATTTTTGTGCACCATTTGCAATATACACCCCCTAGAAACCTAATATTCATGAAATATTCCTAATTTAACAACAAAATGGTCATAGTGACCTTATTGAGACAAAAGACACACCAAATCTAAAGCCTAGACCTAATCAACCTGGATTGAAAATTTTGGTTCCAAGGTGCTCCTGCACCATACACCCCAACTTGTAACTTTTCCAAGTCTCTTGGAAAGATTAAAGTTACTTTTCCTCCCTTGTACTCTTCATGCCTCTTTCCTTCTTGCATTCTTCCAGCAGGTTCACTTTGTTTTTTATTCTCACTATCCTCAACATGCTTGTCCCTGTCTTCACTTGTTTCTTGCTCCACTCTGTCATACTATTTTATGGGGTACCTTTTACCTTCTCCATCTTCAAATACTATGTTATAACCTTCCTTTACACATGTACACTCACATCCATCAATTTCCACCACTTCTTTCTCAGTCTCTTGCTTATACCACTATCCACTAGCTCTCTTATCTAAAATTTTATCTCTGTCAATAGTACCTTTACACCTTGCAAACTTTGTGAGACTTGACAGTAACTTATTCACTATCCTATCACTATCACACACGATGTCACATTAGTCCCATTCACTTTCCTAACTTCTATCCTCTTATTCATTGTACCACTAGCCTCTATATTAACAACTTTCAATTGCCTCTTCTCTCCATTCACTGCTACTATAGGACATATGACTGTCCCCCCAACAAACCTTCACTCATCTCTTGCCTTTCCAAAGGATCTCTACTCTTATACTACTCTGTCTCAGAATGATAAAATTTCTTATCTATTTTCTTCCACACAAAATCATTCCTTAAGCCAACTATCTACCCCTTGTTCTCACTCTTCCTCTCAACTTTGTCATGCTTTGCATTGGCTGCCAATCCCTTAAGTTCTTACTTTCATCAACATTCACAAACTCTTTCCTTCCAATAATGATGATTTCACCCTGCTCTTTTTCCTCTTCATCCAATGGATCTAAGATGAAATTCCTACCATTCTTCTCAATTGTGTATGTATTTTTCCTCCCATTGTATATGACTGACCTATCAAACTACCAAACCCTTCCTAGCAACATATGGCAACAATTTATGTGTAATATGTCACAAAAAACTCTATCCTTGTATTGACCAATATGAAATTCAACTGTTTCTTGTTCACACACCAGTGCCATGGACTGATTATCACTAACTCACAAGAATTTATATGGATTTTCTTTAGGAACTTTTTCCAAATGCAATTTATCCACCATCTCACTAGATACAATGTTATCAATACACCCTGAATCAACTATGACTCTACATACCTTATTCTTGCATCTGTAGGTTGTCCTAAACAAGGCTCTTCTTTAGATTTTCTCTCTCTCCATGGAAGTCTTCAAGGTCTTTCTTTTCATCATCAACATCTCACCAACTTCAGCAATAGCACAAAGAGTAGTGGAGTTTGAACTTTCAGCCTCATCCTCTTGAATAATTTGTGCTCTTCTTTCATTTTTCTTTTCTCCTCCACTTGGTGTAGTTCTAGACCTATCTAAACATTTATAGAAAGGGTGACCAAACTCACCACACTTGTAACACCTACCTATAGACTCATTAGAATCTCTTCTTTTCCTAAAGCTTGTTCTTCCACCTCTTGATTTAGGTGCTTGTTCTCTACTTTTACCAACATCTTCATGATCTTCTTTAGAATTTCTTGTGCCTCTTCCTCTATTCATGTTACCTCTACCCCTTCATTGTCTTTCTTTCCTTCTCTTGATTCTATCATTTTCCCTTACTACTATTTGGAAACATTCTTCCACTGTCTTAGGAGGATTCAAACTGATTTCATCTCTTATGTTCAATATTAATCCACTCAAATGTACCTAGCCACTCTTTCAACCTCATCTTCATTGTGACCTGCCCTAATGCATAACCTATGAAATTCCTCAAAATATGGCATTACATCCAACTCGCTTTGCTTTAAATCTTGCAATTTCATAAAATTTTGTATAGTATAATCTACTAGTCAAACTTGAGCCTTTACCTTTGCTACCATCCTATCCCAAGAGCTTATCTTGGACTTACCTTTCTTGACCCTATCTTCTTGAACAAAATTCCACCATGTGAGGGTTGAGCCCTTCAAATTTTTCTTTTCATATTTTACCTTCTTACTATCCTTTATATCTTAAAACTCAAAAAAGTTATCCAAGGAATCTATCTAATCCAAAACCTTTTGATTATCCATCTTACCTCCATACATTGGCACTTCAACCTTCACTTTTGGAGTGTTTTCACCTCTTACTGCCTTTAGCATCTTGATCATTCTCTTTTCATTGGGGTATAAGTCATCTTCATCATTTTGGACTCCAACTAGCTTAGGTTTCCTTCTTCCCCTTCATCTTCTTTATCACTCTGGTCTTCATTCACCATTCCTCTTCTCTGTTTCTTCTCCAAAACTACTATCCTTTCCAAGGTGGCTTCTTGAGACTCTTTATAGAGCCTTTCCTTTTGAAAAAAATTCTCTTTTAGTTCCTTTATCTCCTTTTCCATTGCACTAGTTTTTGGAGGCATCTTCACAGTCTTGCCTCTTCACCTTCTAATCACAAACTACAACTTTCTTCTTCAAGGAACTACTTCCTTTCTCTAATACCACTTGATGTAAGTAGGGGAGGTTTTGCAACAAAAATCAACACAAAACAAGAATCCTCAAGTTACAAATCTCAAAAATCTTCACTTTTCCCCAAATCAGCCTATTTCCTTATAGCAATGGAAACCCACTCAATCGAGTGTAACTACATAATGTCATTTTTTACCAATACCTAAACCTTTTAAAGGGCCCATTTCAGTGGTCTCAAACATTTCAAAAAACCCCTACTATTTTATTTAGGACAACTTCACCAAAACAGGCATTTCATGCCTTTTTAGGGCTTAAATTAGCCCTCTTTTACAAAGAGACTTATATGTAAACTTTTGAAAACTCTCTAAAACCTTGGGGAAGAAATTACCACATGTAAAAAACCCAAGAGTCCACAATTATTTCTCATAATTTCACTCAACCAAGTGCCAAACTCATAAACCCTCACTTATAGCCACAAAACTAGGGTGTTACTGAAAATCCCTTTACCAAACTTCACACAACCTTCCCACTACTTTAAAAAAATCTGAAAACCTCTTCAAAAGCTTAATCAAACCTGAAACAAGGTTTCTGCAACACAATTTGGACTTTATCATATCAAAAACCTCAAGATTTCACTTGGAAAACACACTTTCTATCATTAGGGCATCACGCCCAATCCACTATTTGACCTCCCCTACACCAAAAAAACTTTAAAACGTCTATTTTATATTTATACATACCCTTTCCACAAATCATAGTAGTCACAGGGGTGGAATGGGTGTAATTCATATTTTAGATGACCTTCAAAACCCCAATAACAGGGTTAATAGAGCAAGCTTAGAAAATTTGAGATTAAATGCTGCAAATTCAATGTTTTTCCCTCAAACTAGGTGCAAAACCAATTTAACACATTCCTTCAAATATTTCCACAAGTTTAAAGACATAACACCCCTGTACGAGATTGTACAATTCAGGAAATATGAAGAAAACTTAGAAAATCACTAAAAATAGGGTTATTCTTTATTTCTTTTTCTTTCAATCTTCAAGATCAACCTTCAATCGAGCTTATACATCATATTTATAATCTTTCCATTCTAAAATAATTGTCTCCACTGAATAAAACTAACTTTTGAAGTACATGACCGGTTGCCTTCCTCAAATCTACTTTTTTACAACTTTACAATTTTGTATTTTTTTCATAATTATCAACCTTTCAATATTTTTGCACCATTTACAATCTACACCACCTAGACACCTACTATTCATCCAATATTCCTAATTTAACAACAAAATGGTCATAGTGACCTTATTTAGATAGAAGACACACCAAATCTAAAGCCTAGACCTAATCAAGCTGGATTGACAATTTTTGTTCCAAGGTGCTCCTACACCACAATACATCCTCCATCTTTAACTTCCACATCTCAAAATTATTTCTCAAAAATTTATCCACCTCTATTCTCCGTAATGAACTCACCATTTGAAAATTCTTGCAACAAGATCACAAAGTATCTTCTACACTAGCTCCCACTCAAATATGAATTAGTTGAAAAAACCCAACAATCGACAACTAAAACCAATGATGATTATGCTCTTATACCATTTGTAATGAATTTATGGTAGAGTAACAACTTCCTACACTAACCTTGAGAGGAGGGTAATGCAAAAATAAAATTAGATCTTTCCAACAATTATAAAAGTAAAATAAAAACATAAATATTATGCATACCACAAAACATTGATTTATGTGGGGAAAACCCTTTTAGGAGAAAAACCCCACACTCCAAAATCCACACAATATATTACTTAAAAATCATGAAGATTACAATATACTTTCATAGTAGGCTTTTCATAAGAGTATCACCAACCAAAGATCTAAAGGCAATACAACAACTATCAAACTATCAAAATACATTTCCATACATAGCCATAGTACAATGTTGCTATAAAATGTGGTTGTTTTCTAGGACAAGACAAGCCAACAAAATATCCACTGTTAGATTTGAGACATAATGGTGAATGATCTAGATTTAAAATAATAAAATGTTGCTTTTAGGGGTGCTTCCCATGAACTCTATTGGGGCATGCCATCCCTGGACTCCCCATTAGGGAGGTCATCCCCCTAGACCCTACAAGAAGGTACACCATGCCCTCTTACCTATCTTTATCAATAAGAACTATTTGACCTAAAGAGGTAATTAAATATATTTCACAAAGGTAGGGAGACTAGGTACGTCTACCTAGACTGGATCTAAGATGGCATGCTCCTCAAAGAGGCTAATGTTTCAATTCTAAGGGGAAAATATAAATAAATAATTGCAATATTCTAGTGGTCATGCGAGAAAACAATATTCACAAATTTCAACTAAAAATATTATAAATAATATTTTTTTGAAGTTTTGAATAATTTCCACATGGATGCTATATGGATTTCATGTGGAATTGAAATATTTTTTGGCATGCTTATAGAGAGGTTTCTCCCAACAAATTACCATACTAAGGTAAAAAATTCAAGCCATTTAGATGCATTGTCAAAATTATGAAGTATTAATACAACATAATGAACAAAGGATTCACCTTGTCAACTTTCAAGGACACTTTGGAAATTCTATTGTATTGCATTTCCAAGATGGTAATGTAGCAACAACTACTAGATTGCTAATGCTAATGTCATTTAAATGTAAAACATACCACACAAGAAAAAGCTTTTAAGAACCACAATAATTATGTCCAACTCTTATTTTTTAATATAATATGAAACATGATGGCAAGGACAAAGAACTAATACAAACAAGTGCCACATAGTGGCTAGTACTTTTCATTATAGTATTGTAATTATTGTTTTCTAGATTTGAAAAAATTAAATGTAAGTATAATTAATGCACATATAAAGATAAATGTAAGTTTTGTTAATTATAGTGTTTTAATATTGTTAATTACTTCTTTGCATGACCTAACCATAACCCTATCTCACACCCTAACTCTAATTATATCCCTAACCTTAACCCTAACCCTAACCCTAACAATAAATTCTAAGCTATTATCTTAATCCTATAACTATGGTCATAAGGGTAATCCTAACAATAAAGATATTAGATGAATACAATTTTGGAGCATTATATCTATTAATCATATTTTAGTAATATTTTATTTTAAATTTATTTTATTTTTTGAATAGTTCAAACCATAATTTTTACCTTATCTTAATTCTAATCCTAATTATAATGCTTTTAGGATTATAAAATAATTAATAATAGTAGGATAATAATTATAATTTCATTAATAATTATAATAATTTGAGAGCTATTTTAATTTAATTTGTATTTGTATTTATTTATGCTTTGAAGTTAATAAAATTTAAAAAATAAAAAAGTCAACAATATCAAATAATTTAAGATTTAATTTAAATTTAAATTCTAATAGTGGAAAATCAAATTCCTATATGCATGTGCTTTAATTTAAATTTTATTTTATTATTATTATTTTAATAGTATGAATCCAAATCTCTATAAAATAGCTAATTGATTTTGTGAGATTTTCTCTTATAAAAAAATAAAATTACACATATAAATATAAAAAAATTTATGTATGTTTATATATATGTGTGTGTGTATTAGTTTCATGAAATGACTTTATAAAGTTATAATTGAAAAAAAAAAGTTTATCTTGTTTTTTCTAAAAATTCGTTCATAACACCCAAACTTCTTAGTCAATTATATTCAAGAGAAATAATTTTTAACTTTTAAAGTTAAACATTTAACATATTCACTTTAAAAAGATTAAATTATATTTAAAAATCATAAAATATTAATTTTTAATGAATTCATAAACAATTTATTAATAATTAACTAACAAAATGAATTCAAAAACTCATTGAAATAATATTGTCTAGACAAATATCAATAAAAACATACAAACCAAATCAAATCAAAATTCTAAAAAATATTCTTTAAACTTTTATCATCAGAAATTTTCTATAATTTTAATTCAGTTATATATTCTCTTAATTAAATATGAAAAGAAAGAATAAAAATATACCCTAATATCAGAACTAACATGTAATGAAATAGGTATAATACAGTTTAAAAACAAGCCAAAATAGGTTAGACTGTATCGACACACAATCTCACGGTAATATATGATTAAAACTGCACTGATGATCACGATGGATTCCAATTTATTTTGACAAAACTCGTTCAAATATATCATTTACATGTATATTTATAAAAAGTGAGTTGTTTTCTCTCTTTTAAAAAAAAAAAAGGCAATTTATGCCTAGATGAAGGAGAAATTAATCATACGACATATGGACAAGGACAGACGAACCTGCAGAACAATAATGTCAACATAATATACGCCTAACTTTTAGGCCATTTTATTCTTCTTCCAAATAAAGACTAAATAGTAAGAATAATCTTAATTTTAGTTATATTAAAAATTAATAAACAATTTGTTGTTGTTAAAGTCTTGTGACGTTATCCCGTGTTAAGTCGTTTTTGATTGGTTGAGTTTCTTTATTTTATTTTCATAAATTTGTTAAAAAAGATTTTCTCTTTCAAAAATCTTCTCTATATCTTTTAAGAAATAAAAATGTGCAATAACAATTATAATATGAACTCTCTATTTGACTGTGTATTCTCTGTGCTTCTGTATTTTGTAATTTGTAAATGCTTTTTAACGTTAATCCAACAATTTAGAAAGATAATCTATGTAAACTTTTAACTTATTGTAGGGTCAACATCATTGAACTGAAATATTATTTTCTTTAATGGTTAAATAGTCAATTGTAATTTTATTTCATTCACACTAAAGCAGTAAATAGTTGTTTTTTTATTGGTTTAAATAGTATGTCAACATGTGCATAATGAATGCACCATAAATATCACATTAAAAATACAACAGAAAATTGGATTCAATAACTATTATATTTTGATAATCAAATCAAATTTAAACTGTTAAACTGAATAATTTTAAAAAATAAGATATCAACATAAACAACATTAATTTCATTCTAAAATCAGATAAAAACGAGACACTCTAAATACACATTTAATCATATTTATTAATTAAAATTTAGAAAATAAATAAAATTTTAAATAGAGACAAATATACATTCAGAACGCTGGATAGACAATACAAATGAAATTCAAACATTGTTAGTATTAACACTCTGACTAATTCAGAGTACAATGCCATTTTCCATGAGCTCTATTTGATTATAAATGCATGAACCTGTGGGCATTGGCAACGCATTTCTCTTCTTCTTCCGAGCTGTAAGAGAAAACTTGTAAATATGGAGACAAGTGATTTGATAGCCTACCCTGAGAGGCTCTGTTTGTCTAAGCTGCTTCTGAGTGTGTTATTGCCTCGTGGATTAAGATCCCAACTCACTATATTAGCAGAGCCACTCATAGTACAGTTGGATGACAACTGGAAAATGAAGGTCTCGCTTATATTAATGAAAATTGTGAAGTATGTTGCAGGACCCTTGAAAGCATTGGGTATCTTGATAGAATTTCTTCTCAACCTGTTTTCCCAAAATGGGGGATTGTTAAAAACCCTGTTCAACTTACTAAACGGTAATTAAATTTTTTCAATGATTTGATATTTTCTCACAAAATAATTATTCTTTTTTTAATCATGAATCATTTTATATGGTTTTTTGGCAAATTCACCACCAGCAATCACTACTACATCAAGGGGGTATTTAAGACAGTTTTTAAGACAATATTTGAGTATATTGTCTTAAATTGAGACAGAAAAAAAGTTGTTTATTGTCTCAAGTATTGTCTTTAAGGGGGTGTCTCTATAAAGACAATATAA